>CAJNDV010023792.1:35816-52928 GCA_905221635.1 Symbiodinium sp. CCMP2456
AGGGTTTAGGGTTTAGTTGTTTAGTTGAGGGTTTCGGGATCAGAGTTTAGGGTTTAGGGATCAGGGTTTAGGTCTTTAGGGGTTAAGGGCTTAGGGGTTTAGGGGTTTAGGGTTTAGGGGTTTAGGGTTCAGGGATAGGGTTTAGGGTTTAGGGATCAGGATTGAGGGGTTTAGGGTTTAGGGTTCAGGGATGTAGGGTTTAGGGTTTAGGGATCAGGCTTTAAGGTTTATGGCTTTGGGTTTAAGGCTTAGGGGTTTAGGGGTGTAGGGTTTAGGCGTTCAGGGATAGGGTTGAGGGTCTAGGGATCAGGCTTGAAGGTTTAGGGTTGAGGGTTTAGGGCTTAGTAGGGCTTTGGAATTAGGTTTTTGGGTTTAGGGGTTTCGGGTTTAGGGGTTTAGGGTCTAGGGTTTAGGTTAATTGCTTGCTTCAACGGTTCGGGATTTGGCGTTGCTTGAGTTTTGACCTTTAACTTGTTCATTGTCCTTCAGGTTTTAAAATGGGTTGATAGGTACCCAAATCCCGGAACCAAAAAGAAGCACTTCAATGTTTGGCAACTTACAGAGGGGGTTATGGGATCTAAGTGGGCATTAGCCGTATCACCAGCTTACCGACCCCCTTTCCAAAGCCCAAACGCCCTCAACCCGGAATGGTATATTTACGTACCCTAGATGAAAATCCTGACGAAAGCTCTAGCCCTTAACCCTAAACCCTAAACCCTAAACCCAGACAAGGCATAAAAGGAGCGCTGAGCAGCCAAGGATCTGTGTGGAGCTGATGTGGACGATTCCCTTCAAGGAGATCAAGCTTCTTACCTAATATAGGGGCCTAAATAATTATCTATGCTACTTTGGCGGTTCCTTACCTAATATAGGGGCCTAAATAATTACCTATACTAGTCTGGCGGCTCCTTATTATCAGTATAGTATAATGGGCCCCCAAAACCCTATTCGAATTATTAACACCCCTATATTACATGGCTGTATTCGGTTTTATGATGGTTTCATGGTATTGCTTGGTAGACCCTAAATCCTAACCCTGAACCCTAAACCCTAAACCCCAAACAAAAAAACCCTAAACCCTAAACCCTAAACCCTGCACCGTAAGAGCTTCCTGCCGGAACAACCCCGAGGATCCGAGAAACAAGAGGAGTCAAATCGACAGGTGACCTTCACAGTTTGGGGTTTAGGGTTTAGGGGTTTAGGGTTTAGGGCTTAAGGTTGAGGGTTTAGGGTTTAGGGTCTGGGCTTCCGGGTTTAGGTTTTTTTTTTCTGCTTTAGGATGCTGGGGCTTAGGGTTTAGCATTTGGAGACTTTAAGCCCAAGACCCGAAACCCTAAACTAAACCCTTTATAAACCCGAAGCCCAAAAGCAAACTTTGAAACAAAAACTAAACCCCTAAATCCGAAACCCTAAGACCCTGAAACCCCGAAGCCCTTCAGCCCTTACCTATCCTCAAGAGCGGCGCGGCGTGGAGACTTAAGTGTGACCCTGAAAATCGCCCTGAAAATGGTCCTTCAAAGAGCGTTCTGAGACTTAGAAGGTTAGATTTTAGGGTTTGAGGGTCTAGGGTTGTGGGTTTAGGGTAGGGTTTAGGGTCTGAAAATGAGGGCTTCAGAGAACCACACAGAACCCAGACAGGAGCCCTTAAAGGAGCCCTTACTAACTAAAACAAAAAATGCCTAGGAATAGGACGAGAGAGTACATAGAATAACCCCTAACCTTAAAGCCTTCAACCCTTGCAGCCCTTGCGTTTCCCCAACAGAGGCCCAGGAGCCGTTAGCCAAACCCGAAACTCGAAAATTCCCCAAGAAAGGCTAGGAGCGCAGAATTACACAGAACCCAGAGGGGCTTAAGTGAACCTTTAACTTCCTCAAACCCTGCTCCCCCAAAACCCTGTAAACCCAAAACCTGAAACCCCAAACCCTAAACCCTAACACCCCTAAGCCCAAAACCCTAATCCCAAACCCTAAACCTTAACCCCCTAAACCCTAAACCCTCAACCCCAAACCCTAAACCTTAAACGTCCTAAACCCTAAACCCTCAGCCCCAAGCCCTACACCTTAAACGGCGTCAACCCTAAGCCCTAAACCCCCTGAACCCTAAAAGCCCTGAACCCCAAACCCCCTAAAACCCTAAACCCTAAACCCTAAACCCTAAACCCTAAAACCCTAAAACCCTAAAGCCCCTTGAAAAGGCTCGGAGCGGAGAATTACATGAGCTCCCAAAGTCGCCACGCCAAGCGCTGCCATACGTACTGGCTGAAGTGGTCCAAGGCCGCGGTTTAGGGTTTAGGGTTTAGGGTTTAGGGTTTAGGGTTTAGGGTTTAGGGTTTAGGGTTTAGGGTTTAGGGTTTAGGGTTGAGGGAGATTAGGGGGGTTTAGGGAGATTAGGGGAGTTTAGGGAGTTAGGGACGTTTAGGGAGTTAGGGACGTTTAGGGAGATTAGGGAGGTTTAGGGAGATTGGGGAGGTTTAGGGAGCTTAGGGAGGTCTAGGGAGATTAGGGAGGTTTAGGGAGATTGGGGAGGTTTAGGCTAGGAAGTCTAGGGAGGTCTAGGGAGGTTTAGGCAGGTTGAGGGAGATTATGGGGGTTTAGGGAGTCTGGTTGAGGAAGGGGGAGGTTTAGGGAGGTCTAGGGAGGTTTAGGGAGGTTTAGGGAGTCTAGGGAGGTTTAGGGAGATTAGGGGGTTTAGGGAGTTTAGGGGGGTGTAGGGAGTTTGGGGAGGTTTAGGATTTGGGTAGATTTAGAGTTTAGGGAGTTTTAGGGTTTAGGAGTTTTTAGGGTTTAGGATTTTCGGGCTTAGGATTTGGGCTTTAGGGTTTTTGCGAAAAGTGGCTGGAATGGTCAAAGGCCGTCGACAAGTGGTCTCGGTTCTGGCTGCCTCTTCTCTATACCATCTCCCTCGGCTTCCTCTTGAACCTGGGCTCTTAGGGGTTTGGGGTTTAAGGTTTTCATGTGGGTTTGATGATATAGGGTTTCAGGTTTACGGTTTGGGGTGTTTTCTGGGTCCTTGTTGGATACAATTTTACATGGTTCTAATAAAACCTAACAAGGATCAAACATGATCATTCTTAATATTGCCCCAACATGGAACCAGTTTTAGTTGTGGGTGTCGCGGGGTCGCATGTTTCTGCTGCTTCTGCTAGAGAAGGGGCAGGTGCATGAGCTCTGTGTCCACCGATGCCCTCGACCCCGCAGCCCCAAAAGCCCAAATCATTAAGTCCTGAACACCCTCTCCCTAAACCCTAAACCCTAAATAAACCCTATGGAAACCCCGATGGAACCCTTGCACTACCTTTGCAGAACCCAGACTGTTGTGATCGCCCATATTCTGAAGCCATAAAACGATACAGTTTGAGCATCTCTCTGGGCCTCTAGAGCAGTCTTGTTTGCTTTTCAGGAACCTTCAAAAACCATAGAATACGGCTGTATCATCATGATTTTTGGGCCACCCTCAACACCACACCCGACCCCCTAAACCCCTAAGCCCCAAACCTTAAACCGATGCTTCGGGAAGCTCAACCAGAAGAAGCTGAGGAATCTGGAGCTTTCTGATGAGTATGGAACTGGCTCAGAGGCGAGTCGAGGGTTCAGGGGTTGAGGGTTTTGGGCGGTTTGGGGTTCCTTTAAATTTAAGGGTTCCTTGTCTTGAAAGAGATCTATAAGGTTTTTGCGGTTCAGGGGTTTAGGGGCATCGGGTTTTGGGTTTAGGATAGAGAACCAGCAAGATTAGACCCGGGTTAAGGATTCCTTCAAGGGTTCCTATAGCGGCTTTCTGTAAGGGACAGATGTATGGCTCTTGAGTCCATTCTAATCTCGCGTTTGCTTGTTTCGGTTCTGGCTTCTTTTATGGACGATGCTACTGTAAGGTCCTAAACCCTTAACTTCTAGAGCCTTAAACTACATGGGTAACTATCAGAATCATGACCCCTATACATAACTCCACTCTTAGTTCGGCACCCTGTGTTGTGGAAGCCCGAGAGGGACCCTAATTTGACGAACACCCCTAACCCCTATATAAGCCCTAACGCCCTAACCCTTACCCTAAAATCCTAAACCCCTCAATTCCTAAAGAGCCTGCAGGCAGGGGCCAAGATGTTCGAAGGCTTTGGCCTGGTTTCGATGTCCACGCCTGGCCTTCTCTCAGCCACTCGGCAGATGATTTGTTGGTATTTGCTGCAGGATCTACGATTTTTTGGTGTTTGCTTGTTTTTTTGCTTTCCTTAGGGTAGTTATAGTATTTCATAAAGGGGTGTTGCTTAATTAGGTAGGTTTTCTGGGGATGGTAGATGGGCGCATCCCATTCCCATGCAAAGCCCAAGCCGAAAACCCTGAATAAACCCTGCCAGCCCTCAATGCCGCCACCCAAAAGCCGACGCCCTAAAGTCCCGGCCCAACACCTCAAACCCCCTCAAGCCCCACAACCCCCACCCTCCGGTCCCAAGTCCCACTCAAAGGATGGTTAGAGTTGACAACTGGTGTACTCAGTATAGGGTAGTTATGCTTTTCGTCACTTAGAGCTAGAGCCCCAAATAAGGTACTTCAACATAAAAGTTTACTAAGTCCCATGATCATCCAAGCAGGCATTGATTATTCCCGCCATCGGCGTCGTCTCCGTTGTCACCCTAAACCCTAAGCCCAGGCATTGATTACTCCCGCCATCGGCCTCGTCTCCATTGTCACTTGGGTGCAGATGCGCCATGTCGCCCAAAAGTGGAAAGCGCAGCAGAAGGCAGCCATGAAGATCCTCGATACGGCTCCTTGTCGAATACAAACATTCACTTATATATATATATATAGATATATATAATTGTATATACCATGTAATTTAATACTATATTCTATTGTATTGTATTATATGATATTGTATTGTATTGTATATTTTTATTTTGTTTTATTATATACTATATTCTAGATCATGTGACATAATGTTATATAGTATTGCATTACATTGTTTGTGTGCAGAAACGTAGGTTGGTTGGGAAGGGCTTATTCTGCAGCATGAACTCATCAGGCATCTGGACCTGTAGCTTTTGGGCCCGAGGACTCCAACAGCTCAGGTTAGTTTTTCCGAGCCATGGATGCTGGCTTGATTGAGCTGATTGGAGATCGCTTGGTGCTTAAAGCTTGGATGGCTGAGCTGGGAGTCATGTCTTGTAGCGGTGTCCGTTGATTATGGTCAGACGCCAACGAGTGCATGTGTGAGCTGGAGTCTGTTGCTGGTGTGACACGCGAAGACATCCTTTACATGCAGGACTTATATCAGACATGCTCTGCCAGAGCAGCTTTGGAGCAAGGCCAGGCAGTGAGACATATCGTTGCCGCCAGGGACGCGACACGGAAGGATGTCGTGTCTTGGCAGCCTCGGGTCAGTGCTCGCCCTACGAAACGTGCCAAAGTTTTGATACCCTGGCGACAGTCCTCACATGTTAGCCTGCCGGTGGTACATGATGTGACCATTCCAGTGCGAACTCCGGTGGTTCAAAAGAAGCTGCGGGAGCTCTTCAAACTGGCCGCGGATCACTTCATTGACTTCGAGGCTCTAGGCATGCCGCCTGTTGACTGGGACGACGAGTCTAGTGTGGCGACTGCTGAGAGTCTGATCATGTCTTCTGCTGGCCGGTGTAGCTCTGGCCACCTCTCGCAAGTCACCTCCTGCTTGCGTCGTTGGATTAAGGCTGCTAACGAGCAGGCCTGTTCCTTGGCAAACCCCAGCCCTGCACAGTTGGCAGCCTTTCTTAAGAAGGTCTCTTTTGGAGGACCAACTGCTGCTAGTGGGGTTTTTAGTGCTTTGGCTTGGTGTAATAAGCACTTGGGCGGGACTTTTCCGCTGGACAGTTTTGTGACTCGGCCTTTCCGGTGCCACGAGCAGGGACATAAGAGTCAACAGGCGCCGGAGCTCCAACCTTGGGTGCTGTTGAACCTTGTGGCGGTTACATCGGAATTGTCTGGAGCTGCTCAGGTGACTGGTTGCTTTGTGTTGGGCAGCGCTGTGTCATGCATCCGCTTCAGACACTTTCAGAGATCAGTGTTTATTCGTGTGCACCAGGGCCCACCCATGTGGCTGGAGTTTCGCTGTTCCATGGGTAAGTCACGTGTTAAAGGGTCCCGGCCTGCATAATGATTGGGCCATGTGTGATATTTGATTTTCAGGCTTCAGTCTTTGCGAGACTTTCCTCCGCTACCTGGAGCATTCGCATCCCAAGGACGCTACCTTTCTGTGGCCGGCCCTTATTAATCTTCGGGCCTCGGACCTGTGGCAGCTGGCTGACGATTCGGAGTTCCTGAATCGTCGTTTGTCCAGGAATAGTGTTTTCGGGGCTTCTTGTGCCGAGCCCTGGTGCCCGCAGATGAATCCTCTAAGGCAGGCTACAACAGGTTGCGTCGTTGTATGCCCACAGGAGCCCACCACTTAGGATTTGGCGAGGCGGAGGCCCAGGCGATCGGCTCCTGGACTGAGCTCCCAGGGGGCAGTTCTCAAAAGCAACGCGCCAGCCAACCGATGTCCCGGCATTATGCGGGGGCTAAGGTGCAGTCAAGCTGGCAGGCAAAGCAGCAAGTGGTTGATGCTGTGTTGGCAGTCTTCAAGACTGGCTCCTGGCCTCGGGCTGAGGGCACTAGTTTGCTCAAGCCCGGTTGCTTGTTGTGGCCGCAGGTAGGCCAGCTTGCCGCCTCTTCTGCAGTGAACAGCAGTGCTAAGCCTGAGCCTGCCTTGGCCGATGAAGGTGACTCTTCTTCAGACTCTTCCTGTGGGGAGGAGTCTTCGGGCGAGAGTTGCGTGGCTGATGAGGATGCAGAACCTGAGTGGTTTCTTCAGGGAAGCAAGCGGCATATCATCCGTGAGCTGGACCCAGCCGGCCGCTTGATTCCGTGGTGCCGTGAGAGTGCATTTGTTCAGGATCCAGTTGCAAGGGGCGTAGGTGTCGACCAGACGGCATCTGATGCTTGGTGCTCCCGCTGCTTGGGCCGGATGCCTGGGCCACAAGCTAAGCATTTACGTCAGCAGCTGGAGTAAAACTGTGCTGTCTCATGCGTGCTGCATGGACCCAGTGACTCGCGCTGAGGCGTTGGTGTGCATGAGCCTTTGGGTGCATCAAACGTGTCATGTAAGTATTAGCTCGAGTCTGCGGGGATTTTGTACGTAAGCTAGCTGCAATGATGGCATGACGACTGATCTATGAGCACGGTTGGATTTCAACAAGTTGTTCAGATCTGCAGGCAGGAGCTCCAGCAGCGTGCCAACAACAATCCATCGGCGTGGAATGCGCCAGCCAGACGTTTGCTTTGCAGCAGACTACAGCCTCGAGCGGTAATGCTACCACCCGGGAGTCCCCGTCGCCATCCTTCCCCTCAGTATCACCTGAACCGGGGCCCACGGTGCGCATTAAGTGTCAATTGCGGTGTGCTAACCCTGCATGCCATAGGCGCTGCAAGCGGTCAGGCCGCCACCGTGATCACTTTTGCCGACCTTGCCACGACGCAGGGTGGGGCTGATAGATGGGAGTTCTCCTGAGCCTTGGATTCCAGGCCAGGGAATCCTACCTAAAGCCACCGCGCGCGGAAGCTTGTGTATGAAAGTCGTATCCAGCCTCAGCACTGTGACGAGTCGCTTTCATGTGCCCTGATGTCCCAGCGCTTGTAGGTGAGTGCACCCTAGACCCGCTTGGTTGTGCAGATTTTGGTGCTCGCAGAGATGCCTTTCGTTCATCATGGCTCTCGCCTTCCTTATCGACTTGGAGGCCAGTGACAGGGGCCTGAGCTCCTGCCTCAAGGCGGCCAATGTGCAGGATGACTGGGCCTTCATCCGGGTCCACAAGCCGGCATCCCTTGAGGACTTCCTCTATCTGGTCCACTGGGAGAAGTGGGAAAGTTCCTTGGAGGGCCTTCTTACAGCTATTCCGGAACTGAAGGAGTCCAGGCTGGTTTTGGCTCGCTTCAAGAGTGCCTACAGGGCTGGTATGGACGTGTTGCAGGCGACCAAGCAGGTGAGCATCGGCACTTCCGAGGATCTCGAGCAGCCTATCCCAGAGGGCAGGCTCTCTCAGTTGCAACGTGACTGGGACCAGACCTACCGGATCACTCTTGATGCTCATCTGGAGCCTTCGGATGCTCTGAGGGGCCGGATCTGGCGCGAGTTTTCGAAGCGGAGCCTCTCGGTGATTGAAGTGAAGCGGGTGAAGAGTCTGCTGGCTCAGAGCACTCCGTCATCATCCGAGACGGTCAAGTTGCAGGACACGTCCAGGGGGGCTCTCAGCCTGTCCTTCGCCCGGGAGATGGATGCCCCGATCAAGGACGTCGTCGGCTATAACTTCGGCCTCCGCACCCTTATGAATGCCTGGGCGTTCTGCGGGAACTTCATCGCGAAGGGGCTCGACGGCCGCGAGGCCCTGCGAGGCGAAGTTTTTCAGTTTGACGGAGGGCATCGACTACGCGGATGGGTGCCTCAGTACGGCCATGGTTCCGTTTCGTGGCTCTTCCACAACGACATGATGACCAGGGGCAAGATGGCGTCCAAGGTGCGGCGAGGATATCTTGCGGGCCATGCACTTCGAGAATCGCTTGCAGAGTGTCATCTGGAATGGCGAGCTCCCAATCCCAATGCCATGGTCGAGCGCCTCGGCGAGAAACGCAAGGCATCTGAGATCGAAGGGGGTGCGGTTCCTTCTCCTCCCAAGGGCTCGAGGCTGCAGACCATCACGATGCTCAAGGGAGGCTTGAAGGTCTGCAAAGCCTTCAAAGATGCCAGGGGCTGCCGTGACCGCAAGTGCCCGCTTGCCCATGTGTGTGATGTCAAGGGCTGTGGCTCGAAGGACCACAATCGCTTGAACCACTTGGAGCAGGCCTGACTAGGGGCCTCTTCTCCGGAGCAAGATTCGGCGAGCTCAGACTCTGCTGCAACAGATGCGCCAGCTTTGGAAGCTGGGGCTACTTGTTTTCCAGGTGCAGCTACTCCGCACCCCCCTGCCGCGACTAAGGTCACTGGAGCACTCAGTACTGCAAACCTTCCTTCTTTTGTGCGCGAGGGTGTTTTCCCTAAGGTGTCAGGGCAGTTGCTGGCACCCTTTACGGTTGTGCAAGCCGCAGGGGGGGTTGAAGCTTCGTCCGATCCAGTGCATGAGACCCCCACACCACAGCTTCTGCCGGCTGAGGACTTGGCGTCTACAGCCTTGCAGAGTCGTGATTTTTCCGAGAAAACTTGTGTGGGCATCTTGTGCCGTGCTTTTCAGCATCCAGTGTCGAACCGCCGTGGTGGTACACTAGGCAATGCTCCTACGACCGATTATTTTTGTGTTGGTGGGCCTTGGCTGTGTCAGCAAATGTGGCGACCGCCCCTCATCGCGATTCCAAGAATGAGGAGTCTTCGGTCAACGTTCTTGTCTCTTTGGGCCAGGACAGCGGGGGCGGTCTGTGGATCGCCCAAGAGGGCGGCCAGAGCTCCCGACCTGTCCCACCTCGTGGCAACTTGATGCCAGGCTGCGTACATGATTCATGCACGAAGGCGGTACTTTTCCCGCCGGGCGCCTGGCATGCAAGTTCGGAGTGGTCAGGGTTTAGGTGGGTTATTACAGGCTACACTCCCAAAGGAGCTGAAGCTCTCGACAGGCCTGCTTTGCATAGCCGCTTGCTTGAGTTGGGTTTTCCGGTAAGTAGTCCCCTGCGACCCGCCGCCCCTAGACCACCTACCCCGCCCGCTGCCCGCAGAGCGAGAGTGATTTCTATGTCCGCAAGCTCAGCCGCCGCTGAGCCAACCGACAGCGCTCGTCGTGTCTTTCAGGAAAGCCCTGGATCAGGTGATGTGGCATCACAGTTGGCAGCCGCTCGCCCGGTCGTGTGGCGTGGAGCTGGTGAGCTACTCCAGGTGCCTTGGGGGCGCCCGCCCAAGGGCATGTGGCTCGTGATCGATTTATGGGCTGGTTTTAGCGGGTTGTGCTTGGCTTTGCTCTCTTTGGGATTTCAGTTTTACGCAATTGCTGCTGAAAAGGACCCGGCAGCCCGCAAGTGCGCTCAGGCTGTCACGCCTAGCCTCGTTCATGTCAACGATGTTGAGGATGTAACAGTCTCAGCATTGCTTCCTTTCTTGGCGAAGCGCAACATTCGGGGCATTATTGTAGGAGGAGGTAGTCCTTGCCAGGGCAACAGCGCCTTGAACAGGCAACGGCTGGGTTTGGCCGATGATCGCTCACTGCAACCAGCGTTGCTTGCATCCTTGGTGCATGATTTGCGCGAGCGCCCGGCTACTAAAGGGATGGATGTCTTTGCATTCCTGGAAAATGTGGCCTCGTCACCACCTGAGGTGCTTGAGCGATACAGTCAGCGGTTGCAAACAAAGCCCATCCTCCTCGATGCAGCGTCCTGTGGCTGGGTTTCTCGTAGAAGGGCTTTCTGGGTGTCTAGTCGCAGGGGGGGTCTAGGTCCGCAGCACCGACCACCTGATGATTGGCAGTGGCAAGCATGCGAGCCTCCTTTCAGTGGGTGCCTGAAATACTCAGGAGCTAAGCCCGTGCCGCAGCGCGTCTTCTTTGAACAAGGTTTTGCACCTCTTCGGAGTGCAGCTGATGTGCTGAGAGGCCATGCCGAGCCGTTCTTTGTGTTCAGCCGCGAATTTGATCATCCTGCCGATCATGTGGCAGGATTGTCTGCAGCAGCAACTGCTCGGTTTGAGGCTGATGCTCGAAGATTTCCAGCTCCGGCGTAGCCTCCTGTGGAGAAACTCCTCCTGGCGGGTGCCATCACCGGACGAGAGGGCTATGATGATGGGCATCCCGCCCTCTGCAGTTGCGGCCGTGTCTGATCCCGAGCCCAAATGCTCCCAGGTGCGAAACTCCTTGCTGGGCAATGGTTTCCACTTACCCTGTGTCATGTGCCTCATGTGCATGCTTCTTTCCATCAGTGAGGCTAAGCCAGTGCTGTCAGTGCTGTCTCGTTTCAGCCCCAAACATGAGCTGCGGGCGAAACTTGAGCATACTTTGTGGGAGCCGGGGTACTTGGAACACTTTCCGGGGCTCCTAGGGCCATCTGAGGTCTTAGAGGTCATGAGGCTTCAGGTTGACAAGGTGCATGTGTGCGATAGTGTCTGGTCCGTGGTAGGCCAAAACCTTGCGACTTGCAACCTGTGGCTCCCTCAAGCTTTCACTGCATTTCAGCGAAGCCGAGGTCAGCAGTGGCAACACTTGCCGCCCCGCCCACTGCTTGCCCGTGACAGAGCCACGATCTTCGCTGGCAATTCGGGCCAGCGTTATGCTTCGGATACTAGTAAGGGTTTGGATCACTTGTTGCCGCCGGGTTTAGGTAAGGAGGAGCATATTGCGGAAGCCATGTGTCTCCTTTCCCCGTTCGACCCAAAACCTTGGCCTGAAGAAGATATAGCTTTCTTGTGCGAAACTTTGGCGTGTGGGGGCCTGACCTGCCTCTCCTGGCGCAGCGTCAACTTGGTGCCTTGAAGAGCATCTCTAAGGCTGTCGCGCCACTGCAGAAAGCTTTGTCTGAGCTGCTTTGTGATTCGGCTAAGAAAGTTGCTCCTCAGAAAAACCCTGCCTTTCTTGCTGCGGTGACTGCCCTACTCCGCTGGCCTGACTTAACGCAGGCCCAGAGCTTTGTTTTAGGGTTTCCTATCGTTGGAGATGTCCCGTACTCAGGCGTGTTCCGTGCTCTCACCGGCATCGCAGATGACACGGAGGAGCCCGACGAGTGGCTGCACCGAGAGGGCGCTTCAGTGGTGGATGACCTCTTGACAAAGGGCCCTCCCAAGGATCACGATGTCATCCTGAAGGTCACACACGAAGAAATTCAAAAAGTTTTTTGCAGCCCGCTTATGTCTCGAGCAGAGGTGGACAAACGATTTGGGCGTGGCCGCTGGAGGCCTCTTGAGCGGTTTGTCATCGCTCAGCCGGATGGGAAGCAAAGGGTCATCGATAATGCCCGAAAGACCGGTCATAATGCCCATACCTACATGCTGGAGACCATTCATACTGTGAGTGTGGACTTTGTCGCAAGCTGCGTCCGGGATGTCTTTCGGACCCTCTTCCCTACTTGCTCTGATGCTGTTCCCCCACCATGCGAGTGGCTGGCGGTGCGCCTGGGCACAGACGATCTTCCTGATGCCTACAGGGGCCACCCGGTCGATGATGATCAACTTCGCTTTAGTGTGGTTTCCATATGGGTCCCGGGCTCTGGATGGAACTTCACGATCTTGTGGGGACTGCTGGCATATGGTTTGGAGGCTGCTGTAGTTGCTTTCAACAGGATGCCCCTGCTGGGCATTGCAGCCTGCCGACGCATGGTCTCCGCCTTCACGGCCGCTTACTTCGACGATGAGTTGTCCCTGGAGTTCATTCGCGATGCCGATGTTTCCCAAGGAGGCCTCCACTTGGTTTTCTCCCTCATGGGCTCGCCGCCTCAGCCTTCCAAGCGCTTCTGGGCTTCGGCTGACAGGTGCTACCTTGGCACGTCTGTCCACGTGGGATGTGCCAGCTCTTTGGGAGTGGTGCGCGTCCAGCCCAAAACTTCCTCGGTGCAGAAAGTCTGCGCTAAGCTGGACGCGGCTTTGGAATCTGCTTCGCTGTCCCGAGACGAGGCGGGCAAACTTCGAGGTGACCTGCAATGGCTTTTTGCCAGCTGCAATGGCTCAGCGGTTCGTTTTGCTGGACCTGTGCTTCAGTGGTGCCAGTATGGCGACAATCCTCGGTTGGATCACCGGGATCTCTTGGTGCTTCGGGCACTGCGAGAGATGGCGCACATGGCTATGCCCCGAGACATATTCTTTTGGGCGCCGCCTCTGCCCTCCACCTTGGTGTATACTGACGCCTCAAACCAGCTGCGACTCGGGTGGGTTGTCTTTGCACAGCCACCTCTCAAGCCGATTGGAGGTACTTGCGCTGTGCCTCAAGCTGTGCTGGAGGAGTGGGTCCCTCGCAAGCAGCAGATCTTCCCTGGTGAAGCATTGTGCCTTCTCATCCTCCCGATGCTGCTCCCGGACGTCCTCAGAGGCCGTGATCTCTTATGGTTCATCGACAACCAGGCTGCTGTAGCTGCTGCGGTTAAGGCTGCTAGCGCTGAAGAGGATGTTTTTGAGATTGCACATATGTCTGCACTCCTCAGGGCGAAATTACAGTGCAGATGTTGGTTCGAGTGGATCGATTCAGATTCGAATCCCAGTGATGGCCTCTCACGAGACGGCCTCCTCGACACTTGGTCGCGTGCCCAGACATGGTTCCTAGAGTCTCACGATTTTCCAGCGGCGGCATACCGCTCTCAGATCCGTGCCGACCTGCTGAAAGGCTGAAACAGTGGGAGTAGGGAACTGTGGGGGTAGCGACCTTTGGAACCTTCTGTTCGGTGACCAAGGTCTTTACTTCCTTCAGGTGCTTCTCATCCCGAATAGATCACCTGTCGAACCCACTGTCTTTGACAGTGAGTAGCCACTGATTCATCCTTGATGCCCTCGATAGTTCATTATGTTATATTGTATTATTATATTATACTATAATACATTTTATTATTATGTTCTGTTATATTATGTTGTCGTATATCAAAGTGTCTTTTATTATATTATATTCTATTGTATTGTATTCTGTTGTAGTATATTATAGGTTATTATAGTGTCTTATGTTATATATATATATATTATACTGTGTACCATTGATAGATAAATCGATACACAGATAGATCGACAGATGTGTACATTCCTCCGGAATAATATGGGGGCCCTCAATGGTTAGAATAGCTTCCTTGAGAAGGTTGCTTCTATTCTGGGCTACTATAAGGGTTTAGCATGAGTGCCTTTGATAATCAGAATGGGGAATTTGGGTTCCACTACTATACATATATAAGGACTACATGGGAATTTGCTACTCATCTTCCGACCACACAGTAGATTTAGGTGCAATTATGTCCAACTGTCTAACAGCTTGGCAACCCAAGGCGAGCGGGTGGGGGGCCTAGGGTGTCTTGCCGAATGTGTAGGTGATTTTTGTATTTTCTGGAGTATGTGCATTCCTACCGCAATTAAAGGTTGACTTTTTTTGCTGGCCGGAGAAAATGCAACAACAAGGTCAACGATAGTAATGCTGAGCGTTTGGGTCTTGCGGTAATCGAAACAACAGCAACAACAGCGGGGTTTAGGGGCTTTGAGAAACGAATTGCCTCAGTACTTAGCCATGGACAGGTCGGACGTATTGTGACGCCAACTTACAAAACAAGAAGTATGAGTGAATGTTTATATACCAAGGATACAGACATATAACTTTAAGTCACGGACGTTGATCAGAGATGCTTTGCCGCCTACCTGATAGTGATGGTGGCAGTCGCCGTCCTTGGTGTCGTAGAAAGTTTTGTCGTTGCTGTCAAGCCACGCTAGCAGTTCGCCTGAAGCCGACAGCCCCAAGGCAACATCACCCTAAACCCTACACCCTAAAACTCTAAACCCTAAACCCTAAACCCTGAACCCTAAACCCCTTAAGCCCCTAAGCCCTAAACCTCTAAACCCCTAAAACCCTCAACCATGAGCCTAAGCCCCTAAACTCTACACCCTTATAGGCCCCTACAACCCCTATAAGCCCCTCAAACCCTGAGCCTTATCCCAAACTGCATCCATCGCAGGTTGCGGACAACACGCGCGCCAGGCCGCGTTGGACGGTGAGGTCCGCTGACCCGCAAAACATGCGGAACCAGGACTTCGAGTCGGAGGCCATCTTTTTGTTTAGGGGTCTAGGGTTTGGTTTAGGGGGTTAGGATTTAGGCTTTGGGTTTTGGGGTTTCGGGGTTCAGGGTTTTTGTTCAGGGTTTAGGTTTTGGTTTAGGGTTTAGGGGTTTAGGGTGTAGGGTGTGGTTTAGGGGCTTAGGGTTTAGGGTTTTCGTGCAGCTTAGGCTTTTTTGTTGGGTTAAGGGCTCAGGATTGAGGGCCTAATTAGGCTTAGGGCTTGCAGGGTCTAGGTTATTTTTGGTCGGTGAGTTTTGCACTGAAGCAGCACTGTAAGCAGAGCGCGTCAGAACTTTTGACGGCTTGTTACCCTAAACTCTAAACCCTAAACCCCAAACCGCAAGTTCAGGGCCTTTGTTTGGTTTTAGGCATGCTGGTCAGAATGAATGCGCTTCGTCAGGGTTTTGGCGCACCTCGGTTTAGGGTTTAGGGTTTAGGGGCAATGTGTTAGGCCTTTCCTCTGAGTGACCCTAGCAGTGGATGACAGGACGGGATTGGAGATGTTGTGCCGCAGCGTAGCTGTTGTTGACATGATGTTTAGGGCTGAGGGCTTAGGGTGAAATCCCTGAAACGTAAACCCTAAACCCCAGACCCTAAACCCGAAACCCCAGACCCTAAACCCTAAACCCCAAACCCTAAACTAGAAATGCCACACCCTACACCTAAAGCGCCAAACTCTACACCTAAAGGACTCTCTACTCGAGAAGCCCATCCCACCTGTGCCGAGGAGGTGAGCAACGACGAGATGTGTACAGCCACCTTTAAAGAAGATGACGTAGTCTGAGTGCTGTGCAGTGTTTAGTGCTTAGGGTATGGGGATTGGAGTTTAGGGCTTGGGGTACAGGGACTACGGTTCAGGGCTAGGGCATTGGGATTATAGTTTAGTATCGTGTGGCATAGTATAGTATTTATAGGGTCGCGTATGCCTTATCTAGTATTGTAGATATTGCCATTACGGTACGTTTTTGTTTGTTTTATCTTGCTTGCCCGGCAGACGGAATTGATTCGATCGTATCCGTTAACGTCTTGCCAAGCCTAGAACTGTCTATTTGTAGACAGTGTTCTCCCGGCTTTGTTGCATGCCGGCGGGAGTCTTGGCTTGTCAGCGAAGCTGTGAGCGAAGTGCTCTGTTTAGCGAAGATCTCGACGCATTTAGATCCTGCCCCAGGGTCCCTCGAAGAGGTCTGGGTGTCGTGGAGATGTCGCACAGTGCGACGATGCTGTCCCCCAGATCAAAAACCAAAGCTTGCGACCAGTGAAAACAAATCGCAAGATGTGCGTCCTGTCCAAAGCCCAGGCTTAGAATTAGTGTTGAAGATGAGCACCGCAACCAAGATTGGAAGCATTGTCGTGAGGAGAAGCAATATCGCCATCATGGCTTTTGTCATCTTTGTATCAAATCATCATTGATCGCCGGAAGCAAAAGCAGCATCAACCACCCTCACGGACCAAGTCATGTCGTCCAGAATCCCTTGCAGACCGTGTCTTTGGGGCTTGGGCAACTCAGACACATCTGCACTGCAAATCAGAAGTAAAAAATGCTCAAGACTGCTGAAGAACACTTGCATTGCTGCAGAACCTCCTTTGCAGTAGAAGCACACCCAAAATAAAGCAGCGAGCCCCTATGTTACGAAATTCCCAACGCACAGCTCGCTCCTTGACCCTGGTGCATAAATTGTTCCCTTAATTAGAATAGGGCTGTGGGTGCAGTATCATGCATAAGTTGCTTTTGCTTTGGAAGCCTCTGGAATAGCAACAGTGACAGTGAAAGCAATTTTAACAAGGATGTTCACATTACCAACCATACAAATCATATTTCTCATCATCCCGACAGGAAGCCAGACCACCCGAAAGTCGATGGTGCGACTTTTGCCTCTCGAAGCAACTGGAATGTGCCGGTTGTAGGGTTTGGGGCTTACCGATGCAACCACAAAAGCAGGAAGTTTACCGTAATCAGGACCCTCACAGCGTCACGATTTGAAGCAGCCTCTTCAAATCCTGCATGGCAGGGGATTTTGGGAGTCGTTCAGGACTGGTTGCTCACAGCGCTTAGAATTAGAGGCCGAGGACTTGGCGAAATCCTCAACGGATGTGCATCACAAGCCTGGCTGCAGGATGCAGCTCTTGAAACACAGGCACTGGAGAAAAGAAACACCACATACGTGTGGGCATTGGCGTACCCTCCAGATACCGCGATGAAAGCCGTGATGATCTCTCATCCTCGGTATTTAGGTGGTAGTAAACTGTAGTTGCGGGGGGTCTAGGCAAGATATAGTGTTTAGAGCTTAGGGCTTAGACTTGATCACGGTTTCAGAGTCTAGGATTGTGAGGAAGAAGCAATCTGCAGGTCATCACAGTTCAGGGTAGGTGTGACCTTGATGTTGGTGGGACGATTTTTTTTTTTTTTTTTTTTTT
>CAJNDV010023803.1:7530-26411 GCA_905221635.1 Symbiodinium sp. CCMP2456
CAAAACGTCGGAGATCGGCAGGGGGCGGGAAATGCGTAGCGTGAGCAATGAATCATGCATGTGTGGACCAAGCCCCAAGGTACCCTAAACCCTAAACCCTAAACCCTAAACTCTAAACCTAAACCCTAAACTCTAAACCCTGAACTCATTTTTCGATCCATGGCAAGTTGAAGCGAACCCGGAGGCCTGAGCTTCAAAACATAACAGTTGCTCCACAGTTGCAACCTAGACAGAGGATTCATAGATCCATTATATATATATATATACATATATATATATATATAGAGACATATTTGGGCATACGTACACACATATACATACACTCTTAGAGTTTAGAGACTCTGATAGATAGGTAGAGAGGTAGATGGGTAGATAGGTAGAAAGGTAGATAGATAGACAGATAGATAGATAGATAGCTGAGCAAATATGCATTCTTATCTGTTTACATCTCTTCATGATGCATATATATATATATATCTATCTATCTACCTATCTATCTATCTATCTATCTATCTATCTATCTATATATATATAGAGAGAGAGAGAGAGAGAGAGAAAGAGAGAGAGAGTCTGGGAATATGCTCCGAAAACCAGAACAGGCACGGTCTTTGGAGTTCCGGACACCCTAAACCCTATAAACCCTAAGCCGAACCCCAAACCCTCAAACCCAGCCTTGTTCTCGAACCAGAACTTGATTCGACCAACGAACCTGCTCACGGTTTACCGGATCCTTTAACGGGTTCCTTTATAGGGTACTATAAGGGTTCCTTCAAAGGGTACTCTGAGGGTACTATACGGGTTCCTCTGAAGGGTACTCTGAGATTACTTAAGAGTTCCTTGAAAGGGTACTAGGGTACTCTCAGGGTTCCCTTAACTCGGGCTCTATTAGGCTTCTTTAATAAGGGCTCCTTTAAAAGATTCTATGAGGGTACTCTAAGGGGTTCCTTGAAAGGGTACTATGAAGGTACTATAATAAGGGTTCCTGTAAAGCATTCTAGAAGGGTACTATAAGGTTTTGGGTTTCTGGTTGTTTTGGGGGGTTTGCAGGTCTGAAGAAGTTAACGGTTAGGCTGGGGTGTTGGGAAGCGGCTGCGGTTCACAGAGAATACTATATATACTACAGAATATACTGTTTTGGAGCCCAAATACCTACTAAGTAATTCCAAGCACTTACTAGAGTAGTTCTTGGACTTTGTGGGTATTCCAAACTGCATACGTCGCACGCATGGTGCAGTGTTTTCAATTAAGGCAGTTTCTTGGCGACCGGGATCCTATGTTCAGAGCAACCCTCTAAACTCTAAGCCCCAAGCTCTAAACCTTAAAGCCGGAAGCGGCCCGAAACCCCAGTCACTGAAATCCTGTTTTTTTCCTACGTGCAGACGAAAAGTCCGAGCACAGAAGCCTGAAATCCTGCAAACCCTAGACCCTCTAGGACTTTAAGCCTTAAAACCCAAACCCAAACTTCACAAGCCTGAAAGCCTCAGAACCCCAGTCCCATGAACCCTGCATTGGGGGCACGAGACCTGATGCGAACGGCATGGCTTTACCGCGGATGTAGGAAGTTCAAGAATTGTAGGTTTTACGGATCACTAACGGCCCTACAGGCCACATTTTCCGCACCTCTATGATTGAACCCGAAGCCCATTTCTACAGCTTTTTATGGATGTTTCAGAAAATAAGGGACCCTGATATAGAACCCTAAGCAATAGGATCCGTATTATAAGGACCCCAAATGAGGTACCCTAAACCCTAGACCCTAAACCCTAAACCCAACTCTCTCCGCTGCCTCTTGTCGGTGACTCCCGGGATCTGCTCCATGTCGGGAGGCCGGTAGTTGGGATGATTCACGTTGAAGGACGAGCCGTAGGAGCCAGTGTCCTGATTGCCGTGTGATTTAGAGCTTAGGGATTAAAGGTTCGGGAATAAGATTTAGGGATGATGGCTTCCTGTAATTGTGGTGGTGGTGGTGGTGGTGGTGGTGGTGGTGGTGGTCACCCTGATCATCATCACCGTCATCGCCATCATCACCAGAATGAGCAACAGCAGCATCCTGACGTCCTTATCCTCGTCATCAGATTCATGCTCACCTTCTTCATCCGTCCATCACCACATGTCACCCCATCGTTATTATCACCATCGTCCATGCCCACCTCCTGCTTACAATCGTAACTCGCGCTCGTCGTCGTCACCTCATCATGATGCTATGGTGAACTTTTGCGTTGCTGTCCACATGCAGCACTCGAAATCTAATTCACAAACACACATACACATGCACACGTGAGCATCGTAAAAATGGTCCGACATGGGAATCGGACTTTTTTACAGGGGAGGTAGGAGTTTTCGCGTGGGGCCTACATGTCTAAAACCTCAAGACCATTTTCTTGGGGGTGCTCTACGTCCGAAGCTCTCGAAACCGCTCCTGCACGCATTTCAAACCATATGCGTGGGGCTCGAAGCCCCATTGCCGGAGGCTTATTTCGGATGTGGTTTTAGGTAGCCTCAACACTTAGCAATCATTCAAAAGGATATAGGGGTCACGGTGTAGTGATCGCCCTAAGCCCTAAACCCTCTAACCCCTACACCCCAAGCCCTAAACCCTCTAGCCCCTAAACCCCTAAACCCAAAGCCCTAAACCCTCTAAGCCCCTAAACCCGTGTCCTCTTCGTCGTCGTCATCCGCTGCAGGCAGCTTCTGCTGCTGCACGGCCATGTCTCCAGCGCCGGAGCCGGCCATCATGACCTGAAGCTCATTGCTTAAACCCTAAACCCTAAACCCTAAACCCCTAAACCCTAAACCCTACTGCAGTCCCTGAATACTTAACCCCCCCTGGCTGAACTAAGAAGGAATTTGCATTAATAGCAGAACATGCCTTGAAGAGAGTGGGTGAACTATAGTCCTGGGTCTCCATTATGCGCCGCGTTTCCGCCCGGTCCCAGTTTACGTATAGTCTCCTTCCTTTGGGGATACCTTATAAGATCCTTAATATATAATTGGTTAAACCAAAAAAAGGGAACTACAATGGAGACTATAGGCAGGATTAATTAGGGTTTTGGGGTGCGGGTCCCAGGGTGTCCTTAAGGTCTACCTCGCCAGGAAGTGTTTCCTGAAACGCCCTACATTCATCTAACCCTAAAGCCCTAAACTCTAACAGTGGTAGTCGGATCGCCTGTTTCCCAAAGCAGAAAGACGCGGAAGGCTTCTACAGAGGTGGGAACCCCGGAAACTCGCAATGAATGACTCGGCTGAAATTTCCATACCCGAAGGCCCCGTCGCTAGTCAACCCTCTCCGCCGCAAATCCCATTGATCCTGAATACTTTGATAGGGGTTATAGGGCTTAGGCTTAATAGGGGGGGTTGATAGAGTTTAGGGCCGTGCGCTTTAGGGTTTCCAAAGCCGAAAAAACGGCTGATGGTATAAATCCTGCAATACCCATAATACCAAATATACCATAAGTCCCATAGTTTAGGGTCCTTGAGGTAATGCAGGATTTATCTCATCAGCCCTCAACCCTAAACCCTAAACCCTAAACCCTAAATCCAATCCTATGAGCTCACCCCAGTCCCCAGTCCCAAGTACCACATAACCAGTTTGGAAAGCATGCCTGGCCCATCATCGCGGCGCCCATCATCATCATGGCCATCGGGTTCATACCCATCCTCGGGGTTTAGGGTTTAGGGGCGGGGTTTAGGGTGTAGGGTTTAGGGTTGAGGGTGTAGGGGGTTAGAGGTTTAGGGTTTAGGGGTTTAGGGGTTGAGGGTTTCGGGTTAAGGGTGTAGGGGTTTAGGGTTTCGGGGTTTCAAGCGTTTTGGGTTCAGGTTTTAGAGCCTTCAGCAGGTAAAGTAAGAGCCTAAACAAGAGACCCCTTTGTCCTTACGAGGGTGCTCAGTGTGGCTCATTCTTGTAGCGAAGCAGAACCCGGTGATTTTTAGAAACACTTTCCCACACTATCGTTGTCAGGTGGAAGACTCTTTGTTGCCGTGTGTAAGGTTTTAACAAACGGGCCTTGTGATGGTCCTGGTGTTCACGGCCCATAGAGCCTTGATTCGCTCTTGCCATGATCCCTTGGGCTCAAGATGTAGCTTTGCAATCGCTGGTGGTATCACCGATACCTTATAAGCCCCCTATGCTTTCAGTATGCCGGTATGCCTGAATAACTCCTTGAGCATCGGGCGGACTCTCCGATACGTGCAGAATCCCAAAGAAGATTGCCTGTCGGCTATGTAGCTTCGGCAGGAAAGCGGCGGCGTCATGGCCATCGGGTTCATGTTCGATCCCATCATGCCCTCATCTCCCTTCGCCACAGAATGACAGCCGCCCTCATCCTCCGGCTTCCTGGCACTAAGGGGAAGGTTTGGGGTTTAGGGTTTTAGGGTTTAGGGTTTGCAAGGGTTTAGGGAGACGGCTGTATAAAGCAAAGCATCACTCGGCCGCAACAGCTACAATTAGGTTCCTTGCCACAATGTGCAACAGAGGTTCATGCTGCCAGTACTCTGCCCAGCTCCACAGTTGCCACCGCATCCACAGCCGTTTCCGCAGCCACACGCGCAACCGCCGCAGTTTCCACAGCCGCAGCCACAGCCAGCACAATTTCCAGCACAGCCACAGCCGCAGCCGCAGCCGCAGCCACCACAGTTTCCACAGGCGCCACAGCCACAGCCGCAGGCGCCACAGCCACCACAGCCACCACAGCCGCCACAGCCGCCGCAGCCACCACAGCCACCACAGCAGCCACAGCCACCACAGTTGCATCCACAGCCGCAGCCGCAGTTGCCGCAGCCGCAGTTGCCGCAACCGCAGCCACCACTGCAGCCGGCGCAGCATCCACCACAACAGCCGCCACAACCGCCGCCACAACCGCAAGCACCGCCGTTGCAGCCAAAGTTGCCTGAAACTGAGTTTGATTGAACATGAAACACAAATAAAGTCATGACATTGATCCTGCAGATCAAGTACTCCACATACCAACATACTATAGACTACATCGACCTTTCTTGTCTCTTCAGTATCGGCGAACCTGCAGTGTTTCAACTGCGGCATTGCAGGATTCACTGTTCCACTTGGGCTTGGTTTAGGGTTTCAAGGATCAGGACGCCAGCGTTTGGAGGGTCAGTGCTCGCTTGGAGTTTGGAGTGGTGGACATCCGATGGACACTATTGCGACCACGGCACACTGCCTCTGTGCAGATGCTGGCTCCGTCTCGGGTTATTTTCTACTCGATGGAGGGTATAGGGTTTAGGGCTTAGGGTTTAGGGTTTAGGGTTTAGGGTTTAGGGAAAGCGAGACAACAAGTGTCATGTAAAGCCCGTGGCGTCCTTGTTTCTCAGATTGTATTTTCTGGCGCAGTAAGGCCGTCCTGGGTATGCCAAGCAATACATCCCGTGAAAATGGAACCCGAGAGTCAAGCCACAGATAATCGTAACACTGATAATGATAGCAGAAGTAATAATAGTGATCATCGCAATTACTAGTGATACGAATACGTTCTGTGGAAACCCTTCCAGAACACCTCAAGGTTCAATCTCAATGGAGTCGTTTTTCAGGTTCGTAGCGAACGACAAACCCTCAATTAGGGCGTGATGGTTTAAGACCGCGGGATATCTAACCTTCTATGCAATGCCTACAATCCGCAAAAGATCCCTAAACCCTAAACCCTAAACTCCAAGCGCCCAAGGTGCTTCCACAGGCTCCGCCGAAAGCCTCTTGTTCACAGGCTCCGAACGGCCTGCGACGTACGGTTGACGGTAGGAAGATATTCTTTGTCCCAGGTGCTTTTCTTTGACCTGCACCTTCTGTCTTACTATGGTTGTTGAGTCCAGCATCACACAGCTGCGACAAATCATGAGTTGATTCGTTTATGCATGTGTGTGTGTGTATGTGTGCTTTTGTATTTCTGTATATATATATATATGTATGTATGTGTGTGTGTGTGCGCCTATGCAGGTATGCACATGTCTATGTATGTATGGGTGGATGTATGTATGTACGCCTGTATATTGTATATATGTATGCATGTATGCATGTACACAGAGACAAGCTGTACTGCAGAAGCTTCTGCATGACAGAATATTTGCAACAGAATCATAGATTGCCAAGTTGTGCCACTGTATCATGTTTCTGCGATGGGGTGATCTGGAGATACTTAGGCAGGGACTCAAAACTCAGACTAGCAGTTACTGATCATACCGGCAAGAACTCCATCAACATGCTGCAAAAAATCACGTAAATCTTTCCACGAGCCTCTTTCACCAAGGACCTACCCCAAACAAAAAGAACCAGATGCCGAACCGAGCCAGAATCAAACAATAATAATTTGAGGACAGGGGGACTCCTTTTAAGCCATCTTTGTTATCTCAGAAACGCCCATAGTATATCAAAAAAATTGGAAACCACATTGAGGTCAAACAGTGCTGGGATTCCCTATACAAGTTAAAGGATTGAGGCTCTTGGGTTTCCAACGGTCCCAGGGCTGCCGGCCATGCAATTGGATGCACCAGAAGCCTTCGCAGCCCCGAACCGCTTTAGGGTTTATGATTTACCCGTAGTCTCCATTGTAGTTCCTTTTTGGGTTTACCTTTTCGGATCCTCAATGTAAAATTGGTTAATCCAAAAAAGGAACTACAATGGAGACTCTAGGTAGGGTCCAGGGTTTATCAAGGGGTTTGAGCCCGAAGGGCCCAAGTACCTCCAATCCAAACAGTCGGGCTCCGAGTGCCAAGGAACATTCAGAGCTTTGTATTTGGATAGTTGTCTAAATTAGGGCCCCTCTTTAGGAACTCAACAGAAGGCGCACCCTTATACCAAGTACATCAAAAAGGACCCTAATTTAGAGAACCACCCATTTGGAACCCAGGTTTACACTATTAAATTTACACCCTGAACCCAACGCACTAGACCCTCAACCCTAGAACCAAGGCCCCAACACCCTAAAACTCGCACCAAGACCCTAAAGCCTAACGCCAAGTCCCCAAAACCTAACACCACGACCCGAAACATCCCCCTAGTGTAGGGGCCTTAATAATTTGAACAGGGTTTCGGGGCCCAGTATACTATAAGTATAATGAGGAAACCACCAAAAAATAATGTAGCAACGTAAGAAAGGCCCTTTGGAATATTATACTAAACCATAAACAGGAACCACCAAAATAACATAGGTAACTCTTTAGGCCACTACATTAAACACCAAGCCCAAAAAACCTTCAGGCTCCATCTTCAATCAGCCTGGCTCCTGGAGCTTTGGGAGTCGTCGCCAGGGACTCTCCAGGGGGTGGCCCTGAGTGGCTTGCGGAAAAGGGTCGAGGATTTAGGGTTCAGGGTTTAGGGTTTAGGGTTTGAGGTTTAGGGTTTTGGGCTTAGGATGTAGGATTACGAGTCTAGGCCAATGTTGGTTTGCATTCGGTTTTGCAAGACTACGGCCACATGCACATTAACATCTGTTTGTATGCATATGTATATACTTATATACACTAGTATATGTATATATGTATATATGTATACATGCATACATGCATATATGTATATATGTATATATGTATATATGTATATGTATATATGTATATCTATGTATCCATATGTACGGTCTGATCATGAGCCGAACACAGCCGACCTATATTTCGTGTTTAAGGGGCGCTGTGCTCTCTTGGAACTTTCAGACCGATCTCACAGGAACCCGGAACAGTCCGAAGACTCCCCAGATTAGAGCCAAACCAAAGGTTCAAAGTCACAAAGCAACAAGGGAATAGGATTTTGGGCGTTAAAGTTTCAGAGTGTAGGGTTTAGGGTTTATAAGGGGCTTAGGCTTTTGGTTAAGTTTCGGGTTTAGAAGCTGCCTTCATCCAAGCTCCACCATCAAGAATCGGTGGGCCGGGTGAGGTTCGGCAGCGGTTGGCATCATGATTCACGGATCAACATGTAAGCTTCATGATGTACTCTGTGTTGCAGGTCTTGGCATGATATGTGTATTCACATACATATATACATGCGTATAAAATATACATAATATATATATATATATATATATATGTATGTATGTATGTATGTATAACTTTACACATAAGACATAAGACGCAGATCTCTGGGTCTTCAACTCAACCACTAAGAGGGCGAATACCTTGAGGCCTGTCGTCTGTTTAAGGCTCATGGTTTGGGCACACCTGTGAATCTACTTCGAAAGCGCTAATGCTCTAGTTGTCGGATCACGATCTGCTTTCTATTTTGTGGGATGGGAGACAGGCAGGGTTTCGAGTACAGAAAACTCGCCAAGTGACGCGGGGGCGGTGGAGGCACATTCTCTGCTGGAGTACCTGGCGTCAAGAAGTAAGAAGAACTCCACTTAGAAAGACATCAACAGCCCTAAACCCTAAACCCTAAAAAGCCCAGAACGCTGACACGAAACGTCGGTCCTGAAGCCGCTCTTTTTTAGGCACCTCAACTATCGTCCACAAAGACGGTACACGTCCGTGGAAGGTTTGATTGAAACTGAGTCCCATGGGTCCAGACCGCAGATACCAAACCCAAAGCAACCTACAATACAAGCCACTCTGGCAAAAGGGACCTGATTACAGGGTCTATATCCCCAAGGGTCCCCCTACTCCTAACTCCTAAAGGTCCCGTGTTCTCAACCCTGAGCCCTGAGCAATAGATACCCAACTCTTAATCTCGTAATCACACGAACCCCTCCGTTCCCTAACTGCGACACCCCCCCCCCGTTACACTAACCTCCAAACCCTCAACAACTCAACCCAAAGTCTGAACAACACCTAAACCCTACAATTTACAAAGCCGAAACCAGAGAATCGGGGGCCCGGATGAAGGACCCTTCAGACAGCAAGCTCCAAGCCTAAAGCACCAACACAAAACCGTCGCCAACCCTAAATAGCAGCAAAAGCTACCGCCCCATCCGTCCAAAGAAAAAAACATGAAATAACAATAAAGAATAAACACATTCATAATAAATACAATTCAGGTTTGTCTTATTACAACCAAACAGGAATATAAACAAAACAACACACGAACAACCCGACCTTCTTCGGCCCTTTGCCGCTTCGTCGGAGGCTCGGCAGAGTTTTGGGAGGCCTGCTCGAGGGCCTCGATCTGCCTTGGGTTTTGGGAGGTTTTGGGGTTTACAGCTTTAGGAGGTTTAAGGATTTGGGGTTTAGGGGTTTATAAGGGTTTTGGGGTTTAGGGCTGGGAAAGAGGGATCGAGATTTAGGGTTGCCTTGGGTTTTGGGAGGTTTCAAGGGTTTTGGGGCTTAGGGTTTGGAGATTGAGAGGGGTTTAGGGGTTTAACGAGTTTAGGGGTTTAGCGAGTTTAGTGGTTTTTAAGGGTTTGGGGGTTTCTAAGGGTTTAGGGGGTTAGGGTTTAGGGTTTAGGGGTTTATAAGGGTTTAGGGGCTTGGGGGTTCAGGGTTTAGGGATATAGGGGTTTAGGGGTTTATAAGGGTTTAGGGGTTTAGGGGTTTACAAGGGTTTAGGGGTCTCTGAGGGTTTAGGGCTTAGGGGTTTAGAAGGGTTTAGGGGCTTCGGGTTGCGGGTTCGAGGTTTCAAGTAAGAGGGATCCGCCTTGGTTTTTAGGGTGTTGGGCGGCTTCATGCTCCTTTCTAGGGTTTAGGGCCTGGGGTTTTGGGGGGTTAGGGTTTAGGCTTTAGGGTTTAAGGTTTAGGGCTTGAGGCTCATAGGGCTTACGGAGTTTAGGGTTTCACTGTTCTGGGGAGAAGGGATCTTGTGCTTTCTTGGTTTAGGCGGTTTTCGGGTCTTGCGGTGTTCTACCAAGGCTCTATCAGCGGTTTTAAGGGCTTAGTATTCTGGGAGGGGCCTAAATATTAAGAATATGGTTTGGGGCATATTATCTATCGATCTAATTATTACACCCTAAAAACTAATATTGGTAATCCTTTAAAACCCTAAACCCCCAACCCCTAAACCCTAAACCGTTTTAGGCCCCTTCATTACATTATTCTTGGAGGGTCGAAGGGTTTGGGGTTTGGGACTTCAGGGTTCTAGGGCTTACATAGGGGCCTGCCTGGCTCCGGACGGTTGGTTGCTGAGGGTTTAGGGTTTACGCTGCTCAGGATTTAGGGTTTAGGGGGGTGTTTAACGCCTTCTGCATGAAGTGCTATGTTGGGATGTTGGGCTTGCCATCTCAGGAAATCTTGCCACATTGCACACAACTCTAAAACCCTATACCCTAAACCCTCAAGAAAGAAGCAAACAGAAATTGCTTGTTGCTGTTGGCCGATGCAATCATTCAGTTCAGCCCGCCTCAGCGCAGCCAGTGCAACCCGGGTTTCGCATCGGAAACCAGCCCAGCCAGCCCAGCCCAGCCCCACAGCCCAGCCCAGCCCAGCAAGGCGAGCCCGCCCAGCCCAGGCCAGGCCAGCCCAAATTCAAAATCAATCACAACTTTCGCTCAAAACTAGCGCGCCCAAGCCCTCGCAAACACCCTAAACCCTATATACCCTAAACCCTTATAACGCTATATCCTATACCCTAAACCCATATAGCCCTCTATCCTACACCCTAAACCTTAAAAAGCACCGGGCGGCTGCTGGAGGGAGGCGCCGATGTCCAACAGTTTGCCCTGCTGACGCTGGGATTGTCGAGGGGATTCCAGCTCTCTAGGATTGTCGATGTGCTTTGGGGCTTCAAAGGTTTAGGGTTTAGGGTTTAGGGCTTTGGGTTTAGGGTTTACGGGTATAGGGTCTAGGGGTTTAGGGTTTAGGGGGCTTTAGATTTTATAGAGCATAGGCTTGTAGGGTTGGGACTTTAGAGCGACTATGTACAAGGATCTATTCCTTGATCTTACGATATGGGAGTTTCCGAAAATTAGGGTACCCTATTCTGGGGTCCTTATAATAAGGATCCTACTATTTAGGGTACTATATTAGGGTCTCCTATTTTCTGAAACCCCCATATACCAAGTTACTGTTCCTACCCCACATTCCGGATGCGTGGCCACTTGAGGTACAAAGTGTGGCCGTCAAGACTCTCCACTTGCTGCTGGCCGAATCAGTCGACAAAGGCTAGCTACAGTTTCCCTTTTTGGGGAAACCCTAAACCCTAAACCCTAAACCCTAACTTGGACGGGACCTTCGACAGCAAAAGGGCATTGACTCGAGATTGACAGAACCTCCAGGCAAGAATCTCCGAGTACCTCCAGACACGCCTTCAGCGATTCAGCTTCAAAAATCCACTTGGAGCCCTAGATCACCCAAACAAAACCAGGCCTGGGCCCCAAAAAGCCCTAAACCTAACTCAGCCTGAACCAAGCTCGGCCAAAGCCTGATTAAACTCTTGACTGTTACATGGGTGGTTGTCAAAATTATGGTCCCTTTTTGGGTCCTTATTTTTTATACGGCACCTATTATTTAGGGTACCCCAAAAGGGACCCTAATTTTGACAACTACCCACATGTCAGCCTCAAGAAACATGGAGCAAAAGCCTTCGGTTTCGGATATAACCCGGTAGAGCCGATGCCTTAGGCCCAGAAGCCTATAAATCCCACAGTAAGCCCTGCAGAGGCACCAGAAAGCTGGAAACTATGAAGGGCATATAGTACCCATAGCACAGCACAGCAACATACACGAAAAGGCGTGGTGCAAGTAAAGACCCTCAAAAAATCCTCAAACCCTAAACCCCTAACCCCTAACCCCTAAACCCCCTTAAAACCTTTAAAACCCCTAATCCCCTAGAACCCCTAAGACCCCTAAACCCCCCTAAAACCCCAAAGCCCTATGGCCCAAACCAAGACCCTAAGGGTCCATGTACACAAATAATAGATACTTCGGCCCTAAAGTACCCAAATAGGGACTACTTTAAGGCCAAAGTATCTACTATTTAGGTGCATGGAGCCTTTGGGAAAGCCTGCACGGCCCGATGGAGATGCTAGAATCACCTTGAAAAGGATCGCTAGAGGTTTGAAAACCATGAAGGGACATGGATAGACCCTAAACCCGAACCCTAAACCCTAAACCCTAGACCCCTAAACCCTTTCCTCTGAAAGGTTCGGAAACTCCCACATGGACCCTTAGGAAGAAAGCTCGATCGTGGCCTTGGAGATCTTGGAAGACTCGACCAAGGCCTTGAGGTCCTCAGGTGCCTCTACAAGGCTTACTTTAAGGCTTTAAGGGTCCCTTTATGGGTTTGAGGGTTTAGGGTTCTACTTTAAGGGTTAGGCCCATAGGGTTTAGGGTTTATAGGGTTTAGGGTTTAGGGTTTATGGGGTTTAGGGTTTAAAGTTCTAGAAGGGCTTCTGCAAGGCTGACTTTAAGGGTTCCTTTATGGGTTTAGGGTTTGGGGTTCTACTTTAAGGGTGCCTTTATGGGTTTGAGGGTTTTGGGGTTCTACTTTAAGGGTCCCTTTATGGGTTTGAGGGTTTTTGGGGTTCTGCTTTAAGGGTTCCTTTAAGGTTTTAGGGCTTTTGGGTTCTATAAGGGCCTCTACAAGGATTACTTTAAGGTGGGTTTAGGGTTGAGGGTCCTGAAGAATTACCAAAGAGTTCCTTTAAGTGTTTATAGTCGGGTTAAGGTTTAGGGTTACTTTAGGGGTTTAGGGCTTATTAAAAGGGTTTAGGGTTTAGGGTTTAAGGTTCTACTTTAAGGGTTCCTTTACGGGTTAGGGCTTATAGGGTTTAGGGTTTTTGGGTTCTAGAAGGGCTTCTACAGGGGCTTTAGGCTTGCCCTAAACCCTAAACCCTATAAACCCTAGGCCCTAAACCATATAAGCCCCAGACCCTAAACCCTATAAACCCCAGGCCCTAAACCCTATAAACCCTAGGCCCTAAACCCTGTAAGCCCTATAGACCCTGAACCCTATGAACCCTAGGCCCTAAACCCTAAAAGCCCTATAGACCCTAAACCGCATAAGCCCTATAAACCCTAAACCCTATAAGCCCTATAAACCCTAAACCCTAAAAGCCCTATAGACCCTAAACCCTATAAGCCCTATAGACCCTAAACCCTACAAGCCCTATAAACCCTAAACCGTATAAGCCCTATAGACCCTAAACCCTAAACCCTAAACCCTAAACCCTATATAGACCCTATACCCTAAACCCTAAACCCTAAACCCTAAACCCTAAACCCTATACCGTAAACCCTATACCCTAAACCCTATACCCTAAACCCTATACCCTAAACATCTAAAATCTTAGGCTTTGGGATCTTAGCAGGCTTTGTGGCTTCGGGGTTTCTGGCTCTGGGAGGCTTTGGTGCGTTAAAAGGCTTTGTGGTTTAGGGCTTATAGGGTTTAGGGTTTAGGGTCTATAGGGTTTATAGGGTTTATAGAGCTTATAGGGTTTATTGGGTTTTATAGGGTTTAGGGTTTAGGGTTTGTAGGGTTTAGGGTTTACAGGGTTTAGGGTTTAGTCTCTTGTGGACGCCGAAGATTGAGGTCCTAGGGTTTGGGCCTTGAAGTGGTTGGGGGTTCAACTTTTGGACTACTCTTGGCATGCGGATTGTGATAAAGCCTTTGGGTGGCTTCGGTAGTCTGGATAATGCGCCCTGATATTGCCTATGTAAGTTTTTTCATACGAAAATTTTTTAAAAAAAAAACAAACACAGCAGACCCTTGATTGCCGACGCGAAAAGTCCTGTGACCATCAGGTCGCCTTGCACCCCGCTCCGGTCTCAAGTTCATCAGCCCCCACCGGGATCTCCCCGAGTGCATAGTCTAGTTAATGTAGGGGCCTTAATAATTAGAATAGGGCTTGGGGCCAACAACCCCCAATATAGTATTGGCAATTATTTAGGCTCCTATAGTCTATAGTAGTCTAGTTCACAGGATTTGGGTTGAGGGTGCATTATAAGTGCTACAGCGACTTATTCGGACGTCTATATCAGTTACTAGTCATTCCGGTTGTCATGCCGGTTGCCAACTAAGGGAGACCGGATGGCCGGCACCTTGCCTCCATCTCCCAAATTCACACGGCTGCCATGAGGCGCTGCCAGGCGGCTAGGGACAACAGGCCAAAGCCCCAATGTAACCTGAACCTTACCTCCCTACTAGCCAATGAAACCTGAAACCCTAAAAACACTAAAACCAAAACCAAAAACCCTAAAGCCTGAAACCCTAGTAACACTGAAGCCCTGCCCCCTCGAAACCATGAACGTCCGTTATCAAGGTCATGGCTGTTGGAGTGACTTTGAGTTGCTCTGTTACTGGTGGGGGCTTGACTACTGCAGTAGATGCCAAAGCCCTCTAATGTAGGGGCCTAAACAATTACCAATACCATGTTGGGGGTTCCTTATTATGATGATAGTAGAATGGGCCGCCAACAAGTCCTATTCTAACTATTTAGGCCCCTATATGAGGCCTTCCTTCTTTGGAACTGGAAAGGAATACTACATCTTGTCTTTGAGCCATCGTTCTCGAACCTAGCCCCCCCACCCGGAATCCCAGATATCATCTCCCTCCGTTGTAGGCATATAGATACTACGGACCCTAAACTCTAAACCCCAAGAGTCAAGGTACTCCAACAACTCTCCTACTACTGAGTGCCTAGGCACGGCCCTTGCTGCCCTCTGCACCCTCCTCCCTGCTCCCATCAGCCGAAATTTGCATGTCAGAGTTTCAGGTAGGCTTGTACCCAGAGACCTCACCGTAGTTCCTTTTTGGGATTACCTGATAGGATCCTAAAGATAAGCCACAAAAAAAAGAACTATTATGGGGTAATAGCCCTTATAGAATAGAGCCCTTTAAGGAACCCTTTAAAGGAACCCCCAAAACCCTATTTAGGAACTACAACAAGGCCTACATGAGCACTGCAATGCCTCAAGGGTTTGACGAGCTCCGGAGCCCACAGCTACTTAAAGGGTCAAGGCACATGCCCTAGGATCCCCAGTAGGGTTTAGGGTTTAGGGTTGAGGGCTTAGGGCCTAAATAATAAGGGTACCCTTTTTCCTACTATTTGGTTTTTTAAGGGAACCCCAAAAGAAAACGGGCAAAAGGGTACTACTGGGGAACCTAGTGCCAAGGAACGATTCCTCCAACCGATGCCCCAAACCCTAAACCCCCTAGGTCGACGAGGGCTCCCCGCTCCCCGAATAAGGGCGTCTGGCGAATCCTGTGCAGAACCCATATTAGGGCTTAGGGATCAGGGTTTAGGGTTTAGGGAAACCCTAAACCCTAAACCCATATTAGGGTTTAGGGATCAGGGTTTAGGGTTTAGGGAATGACCGCAAAGCTCTCCCCTACGCGCCGTCTACGCAGGAACCGCCGTCGTCTCCACTGCCATCAAAGCCGTGACGGAAGAAGTCCTGCCGTCAGAGCTACGGTTGATGATATAACTCCCGCATGACCCTAACCCCCCTGGTACCTACTATACAGGGCCCTAGGGGCTCTAGTACCCTATATAGTAGGTACCTGGGGGGTTAGGGTTACCCATAATAGTAATAATACAAGAATAAGACAAACAATATTAAGGAATATAGCATAATTAATTCCCATAGTTTAGGGTCCTTAATTAAGGTAAAGCAGGATTTATGTCATCAACAGTATTGACTATTGAGCCGCAACATGCCAAACAGAACTGCGCCGCGGCTCAAACGATTAGGGACCTGTGGCAAACCCCCAACTTAGCCCTGCAAACCTGAGCCGAAAACCCTAAACCCGAAACCCTAAACCCCTAAACCCTAAACCCCTAAACCCCTAAACCCTAAACCCTAATACCCCTAAACCCCCAAACCCCTTAACCCAAAGCCCTAAGCCCTAAACCCTAAACCCTAAGCCCTAAACCGAAAAGTGCCGCCGTCCTGCATGATGGCCATTCGGACAACCTTTCCGCGCTGCAGGGCTGCAGGGCACAAAGATTTGCCGGTTTCAGCTCTGCACTACCCATAGGCCCCATAGTTGTTCAGGTTTAGGGTTTAGGGTTTAGGGTTTAGGGTTTTAGGGTTTACGGTTTAGGGTTTTTATCCATAGGCCCCATAGTAGTTCCTTTTTGGGATTGCCTAATCGGATCCTGAAAATATGCCCCCAAAAGGAACTACTATGGGGCCTATGGGTACACCCCATGATACCCCTGTGATGGATTTATGTGCAAAACTACCATGGCGTGGAGCCCCTCCCGTACCTGAGGGTTTAGGGCTTAGGGTGTAGGGCTTAGGGCTTAGGGTTTAGGGCCCCGAAACCCTAAACCCTAAACCGTCATATTCCATAACATATGGTTTAGGGTTAGGGCTTATGGCTTAGGGTTTAGGGCCTATGGTTTAGGGTTGAGGGCTTAGGGTTTGGGGTTTATAAGTCATATTCCATAACTGAAGGGTCTCGGGCTCTCCGAGTTCGGCTTGGACAGTCGAAGCTTTGGGGTCTCTGGCGAATGCACGCAAAGACACTCCTAGTACCCTATAATATATACTGTCTGGTATACATGAGACAGAGAGAGAGAGAGAGATATATATATATATATACGTATGTACATATATATATATATATGATATACACTTACGAATACATATATATATATATATACACATATATATATATATATGTATATATATGATATATGATATATAACCCCACTCTGCCGCTCCAAACCCTATATGCGAAACTCCCAACCATAAACCCAAACTCCTAAACCCCAAAGCCTGAAGCCTCAAACCCTAAATAACCCTAACTCAAAGCATCAACATCGGAACCCTGGTGGAACGCAGGCCAACCTTTCCAAATTATATGGATCCGTGCTGTCTGGGGCCTGGGACATTTGGGGTTAAAAAGGTTTACAGTTGGGTTTAGGGTTCAATACTTTAGGGCTGAGGGGTGAAATCCCCCAAAATATACGGTCTACCCACTTGAGACGTCGGTACCTGGCATCATAGTAGCCTCCCGAGCAGTATTAACACATATCTACAGAATATAGCAGTAGAATGCATGAAGTAATGGTAAGACGCAGTATGATAGAGAAGAATCGGCTCTTTCACTGATGCCTGAGAATCAACGCCCAATATCTCACAGCTAATGACTGGCACACTCCGGGCCTCGACCCCCCTAAACTCAGTGTCGATGTACGTCTTAATGGCAGGCGTAGAGCTGTACACCTGGCCGGCAGAGAATTTCGCGGGCATTGTGAGTTTTCACTTTTTGTAGGTTCCTGTGAGGTTATCCAGGATATTCTGGTGCGTATGGGGCTATACCCAAGATCTCAGAAACCCCAGCACCCCGTACTTAACGAATATTCCTGCAAGTGTTGATGGCTGAAGAATCAACTTGTGGAGGCTAAGCTTTCGGCCATTTTATCGAACCTAGGAGACCACCAAAAGCACCTAAACATAATCAGCATGAAAGCAATCTCACTATAGAGGGTATAGGTAGCAACTCACTTTGCCTGCATGGCTCCTTGAGCCTGTGGCGTGGGATTTCCTTTGCCCCCCTCGAAGTTAAGCAACACGGACAAGCCTGCTGACCTCCTGCAACCCTAACCCTGAACTCTGCACCTTGCCCGAAGGCTGAAGCCCTAAATCATCTCGAGCTTATGTAGGGTCCAGGCTTACGTAGGCTGTAAGGTTTATAACCTGAATTTTGTTAAAGCCCTCAATTCCTTAACCCTGGGTCACCTCGGGAAGCTTGTCGAGAGTCCGCACGAGAGGTCCCAAAATCCGGGGCACCTGTGTGTACCTTGCACGGTGTCGGTGCGGATTTGAGGTTTTTGGGGTGTAGGGCTTGGGGGTTTAGGGATTTTTGGCTTTGGGGGTTTAGTGTGGTGTATCTAGGAGCGGAGTGTAAGACAGAAGAAAAAAGACTTCAGTTCAAGGGCCGAGCATTCCGGCTTGAGGGTGTGGGGTCTAGGGTTACGGGTTGAAGGTTTGGGGTTTGGGGATGCGGGTTTAGGGTCCGGGAAAATTTTCAGGATTTTACGGGTTGAAGGTTTGGGGTTTGGATGAGGGTTAGGGTCTGGGGCAGGGTCTTATTTCAGGATTTGGATCAGGAGGGCATTGAGCATAGCCTGAGTCTTTAGCCACCCTAAACATCAGGGACTGAAATAGTAGAGAAACCTAATTACACAATTACTAATTTTATTTTGGGGGTTCCATAAATCTTTTTCTATGAAAGAGCCTAAGACCCTATTCAAATTATTAAGGCCCCGATATTATACCCGTACACTGGCCACCACCCCGCCTCACATCCCGAGAATGGCTCTGTCGAAACCCCGGCAGCAACGCGACTTCAACCCGTTATCCAGAAACCCGGGAGGATCCCAAAAGTTGGTATTTGCACGAGCTGCATAGCCTGCCGCACATGAGCTCGTCTCACGAGAAAACTCATCCCACACCAACCCGCGGGGGATCCACAAGTGCAACATCATCAAAAGGTAAACTGGTATCAGCCCTCTCAGAAAAATACCGCGTTCGCGGCAACTTGGATAAAGCTGTCTTCTTGGTGATACGATACCTCGCCCTGGTAGTTCGCTGTGTTGAACATACCGTGCGTGGTAAATTAGATGTGCGATCTTTCCAGCGCCATTTTCTCCCACACTTCAAACACTGAATCCACCCCTCATCCGGTGCACCTATAGACTTTCCGACTTTGCGATTCCAGTGAAGCAGATGTCGGGCTTTGTTGTACTTACTGTTAAGCTCCCGCTCCAGTTTGTCGAGGCGGTTGTCGTTGGATAAAAATCCTTCCGATACCAGAATAGGGCCGCCTTTTTGCGTGCAAGGCTTGCTCGTTATCTTGAGGCGCACATGCTCTGAATAGGAAGTAAACTTCCCACATAATCTGCACCAAAAGCCACCCCCCTCACGCGGTGCCAGCAGATGCCCATTCTCAACAATACCTTGTTCTGTAATCTCCTGTTTGGGTCTGCAGCGACTTTTGTCTTCCAAATCACCCCCTGCATGCCACCTGATAATGTGCTTCTGCCAGACGTCAACGAGAAATGCCTGCACCA
>CAJNDV010023814.1:386-19399 GCA_905221635.1 Symbiodinium sp. CCMP2456
TGCTACTATAAAAATTAACGCCAGTCTCAATACCAAAGGAAAGTACTAAAACCAATGTTAAAAGCCAACGGCGGCAATCACGAACAGGTTTTAATCAGCAGGCTCACTTGCCAGGAACACACTGTATGCGCGCCGCGGTCTGTCAACGGGGGGGGGGGGTGAGCATACATATGTATTATGTACACATACAGATGCGCATCATGTTACATGTACATATTGATACATAAGGGGTGGATCATGCAAACATAGGCTTCATATGTATATATATATATACACATAGATATATTCATACATACACAGCCATACATACACATACATATATATATATATAGATGTACAAGTAAACAGATACATACATATCTAAAAAGCGGACGGGATGGAGGGGTATGGCGCTTGGATTCGGTCGGATCGAGGGTCCACAACTCAGCCGAGGCTGCATCTGGTCTCTCCAGCCGCCCTAAGGACTTTCCAGTCTACTTTAAATGTTAAGGGAGGGTTGAGGGTTGAGGGTTTTAGGGTTTAGGGCCTAAGGGAGGGTTGAGGGTTGAGGGCTTAGGGTTCAGGGCTAAGGGAGGGTTGAGGGTTTTAGGGCTTAGGGACTATTCGGGAACTTTTAAGAACGCTTCTTTCTTGAGGCAGGGCGCTGTAGCTACAAGGGTACTATTAGGGTGACAGTCCCGGTTGCTGTACAGGTATAGCTACTGAACGACACTTGCGAGTTGTGGGCCCTTATCACAAGGTTGTCCAGATCGGATGATCGAGCAAGCTAGTTCAGGTGCCCCTATCCATCTACACACCAATTCTGTTCGGGTTCAGGTTACTGCAAGCCCTCATGCCCCTAAATCAAATGTCAAATGTTGATACGACTGCCACTGCTTCTTGTGCATAATTAGTAGTGCCAGTGCTTGGGCTGAAATTCACAATGACGAGAAACCTATCATGAGAATGGTCACACTAGCTACACCGACGAGAGTACAACAAACAATGATATTGACGAAATCGAAAATCATGATACGGTAGTTCCATCCAGCCACCCTACACGCTATAAACCCCAAGAATCGAAGCCTAATTCCTCCACCCGCAACCCCAAAACTCAAAAGCCCGAAGCCCGATTTACGACCCTCACTCCCCCATGAAAAACCAAAGAAACACAGAACACTCCAAGATACTACTGTCTCAAAAATCCATGTGTATCAAGCACTCAGCCGAAGAGGATGGAATCGAGGATCTCAAACCCTTCAAAGCCGTACTTAAGGGCTCAAGGGACATAGTAAGTCGAATTATAATTGGGGCTCAGGAGTTCCTAAGTGGGGTTCTCCCACTGATAACCTCACTTGCTACGTCCCATGAGCCCTGAAGTGCCCCCTCAACCTTAAACCCTAAACCCTCAAACCCTTCACTTTAGGACCCACAAGGACTGCAGGTCCAGGTTGGACGCCCAGCGACTCAGAGGCAGGAGGGGCCCCGTGACATCCAGGAGCCCCAAAACCTGCGAAGGTTAGGGCATAGGGTTTAGGGCTTAGGGTTTTAGGGTTTTAGGGTTTAGGGTTTAGGATTTAGGGTTTACGCTGTCCAAACTCGGACAAGCCAGGCGAGGATCCCTAGTCGAAGGTCTGACACAATTTGCAACTGCGCTTGCCCTCGGTTTAGGGTTTAGGGCCTAATAGGAAAATTTGGCCAGCTTGCTGGAGAGGTTAACAAAAAAACTCTAGAAGCGTTTCCATAGGGGCATTATAGAGCTCTAGAAGGGTGGGGATTCGTGGGGCTGATGCCCTATACAACAGACACAGGATCTTCATTGAGGACCGAGAGTTTTGGGAATTTTCCATCTGCGCCTGTGGGCGTACCGGAGTCTCGAGTCTGTGGGGGGGGGAGGCGGGGCGGGGTGATGCGACAGAGATCAAGATGTTTGGCTTATGGTTTATCTGGGAGTTTCCGAAAATAAGGGGTACTGTGTTTTGGGGGTCCTTAGAATAAGGATCCCACCACTTAGGGTACTATACTAGGGTCCCCTATTTTCGGAAACCCCCCTTCTATGACAGCTTTCGTGTAAAGTGTGTGGAGGTGTAGGGGTCCAGGCTTCAGGGATTTCGGGTAGCTGCTTCGGAAATCAGACTGACAAGAGGGGGGACTCCAGGGCAAGCCCGCTCCCTCGCGCTTCCTTTGTTTTTTGCTCGGGAAATGAAACAAAGCCGTCGGCCAACTGCGGGCACTCTTCCACGGCTGCCTCTCTGCACTGTCCTCCTTTGTTTCGCACCCTTCTTTCTGATGTCTCCATCCCCCCAAGAAGCACACCCAACGTGGGCTTCCAGAACGAGATTGCGTCCTTGCTGTTGAACATATGCGCCACACATCCGTGTAGATGATGCTGTGTTTCTTCCGCTCGCGGCAGAACTCGAACGTGAGATCTTCCAGCAGAGCCAACCGGCCACGGACAATGGGCAAGAAGGTGCAAGCAGTCGAGTATGGAAACAAGCCCCTTTGCCCCTAAACCCTAAACCCTTTTGCCCCTCAACCTTAAAAGACCCCAACCTCGCTTCCCCCAAGCTAGCCTTGTAAGGAGGTGCAACGCTGGTCGCTCATGTCTGGCGGAGGTAACTCAGACAAAGCAGTACCCAGAACAATAGATTATGATTGTGATGATGATGGTTCTTGTCATCATTACTCTTTTTCTTCGTCGCCTCCAACTGGGATGCCAGCGCCCCGGGTAACCCAACCCAACCCCAGCAAATGCAGAATGGATATCCAACCACATACACTTTATAATTGGTGCCTGTTGAAGCAATCCTGCATCCGGCTCGGGTGGCGATTTGTCAGCAAAGCGCTCGTCAAGGATTGGTCGCAAAGGCCTTCGACAGGGAAAGAGACCCACTGCCATCGCTTAATGGGTTTAGGCTTGGGGCTAGGTGCTTGGGTTCAGGCCACGGGATCCACGGCTATCGCTAGCGCCTAATGAAGGCGGGTCACCGTCCTCGAAACCGTTCTAGAGTTCACGCCGACAACTTACATGTCCCACCCGGGGGTAGGATAACTGAACAACTAAGTCCAAAGTGCATAAACACATCCATTCATCCATCCATCCATCCATGCATATATGTACATATATATATATAATATCCTAGTTACTCCTAGTTGTTGAGTTCATAAGCCCCAAATAGTATACACTTTCACTTCTCTGAGCGGTCATATTGCCCCAACAAGTGTGTAAAGTGCACTCACTCAGCTACTAAGACATGTATACCCATCAAGTACGCAGCATATACATCTTCCTAGGCAAAGAAGTCTGATGCATTGTTGGTCTGCTGATACCAACAACCAGAAAGGTTGGAATCCTTAAGACCGACAAGAATCAAACATGAACGACCACTAAAGGTAGTCTGTCCTGACCTCCCTTCAGCTTGGCGTCTTGCGAGGTTTCCTAGAGCTCACTGTGCTAAGGACCTAAGCGGTATCCTTGAGATGGGCGTGTTTGGGTGTGGAAGTTAAAGCCCTAAACCCTAAACCCTAAACCCTAGATTCCTAAAGCCCCAAAGTGCCAACAGGCCGAGTTCACAAAAAAGCGGACGAGACTGGAGAGACCGAGGCCAAGAACGCAGCGAAGGACGAATATGAGGGGTTTAGGGTTTAGGGTTTAGGGTTTATGAGCCTTTCTTTTGATCGGCCTTTTCTGACGTTGAATGCAGTGCCTCAAAAGTGCTCATAAGGATTCTTGAGACGCATTGTAGGCTTACTGGGCGACTTCCAACAGATGGAAGTGATCAACACACCCGATGCTCAGAGCTAGCCCACCCCTACCCTCCATCGCGCACTACATGAACCCGGGCACCGTGAGGACACATGTCGCACAACACCGCTGCATGCAGGAAAACCCAACACTGGCACGGCAGTCTTAACGGGCCGCAGTTGGTCAATGCTTCTACACAAGAAGCTGTGGACCCACTTTGGGGCCGAGAAACCGATTGCTATCATCTGCTGGCAGGCTCAACGATCCTCGCACATCGCGGTGAGCCAAGTTTAAATTGTTCTACGACATGAGGCTTCTATCGGGCCCTATTGGGATTTATAGTGTATAGGGGCCTTGATAATTAGAATAGGGTTTTGGGGTGGTCCTTATTATGATTATAGTAGAATATAGTAGAATATACCACCACCCCCAAGCCCTACTTTACTTATTAAGGCCCCTACATTATAGGGCTAGAGCTCCGGATCCTTATTATGATTACAATAAAATATACCCCCCCCAAACCGTTACTTTATTTTTTTAAGGCCCTTACATTACAGGGCTAGAGCTCCGGATCCTTATTATGGTCCTCATTATAATACGGCACCTATTATTTAGGGTACCCCAAAAGGGACCATGATTTTGACAACTGCCCATTATAGGGCTAGAGCTCCGGATCTGGAGGCACTTTGGCCTTCCTGCCTTGGGCCTTTGTCTCTGGAGCTGGAAGGCCGAGATGGAGAGGCGAGTGCCCCAGCTTTCGGGCTACCTCCCAGGCTGTGGTGCCATCCTCGGGAAGGGACCGTTTGGCTTGATTTAGGGTTTAGCATTTAGGGTTTAGGGTTTAGGGCTTTAGGGCTTAGGGCTTAGGGCTTTGGGTTTCGGGTTTAGGGTTTCGGGTTCTATGCTATAGGGTCTGTAGGGTCTCGTGTTGAGGGTGTAGGGTGGGAGTGACCGGGTTACAAGCCTGTAGTATAATGACTATGTAGTTGTAAGGGCTACTGAGGCCTGCTTAAGGCTAGCATAAGGGTTACAATGTGTCAGGGTTGCTACAATGGTTACTGTAAGGCTTACCGTCAGGATTACCATAAGCAGGCGGTGGTGATACGGCGATGTATGTCTCGTTGCTTACACTGGCGGGGTCCTTGGAGCGCACCTTCAGGTCCGCCTTCATGGCCGCAAGGTGCCGGACAGTCGCACGGTGGCCAGATTTGGCTGCGAAGTGCACGGCCGTGAAGCCCTGCGTGTCTGCATCGCCGACCGGAAGACCCTCTTCACGGACCAGAAGGTCCAAAACTTCCAGGTGGCCTGATCTCGAAGGTTCGTCAAAAATGCCAAAATTCATGTCCAAAACATCAATGACTAGGGCGATAATAAGAACCATGATAATGACCATGTTCATGCTATTTGACGCTCATGGATGATGCTGATGACGACGACGATGATGATTGGAACGGCTTTCAGGATATCGTTGGCAATGCAACATGGCATTATGCCTATGTTGTCAATCGATTTCATATCTCTGGGAGATGTCGGGACGCGTGATGATGCTGGTCATGGTGGTTGCGGCGGAGACGGCGTTGTTAAAACAAGTCTTGTTTCGTGGTGTAGGTTGTTATCGAGATTTAGGGTTGCTCTTGGTCTTATCGTTGCTGTGATTTTTTTCGCTTATAGAAGGAACAATCGAGTAATGACGGCGCCTGGCAAGAACCGAGGCGACATGATGTGGTGGAGGCGCTCGCTGCCCCTGATAGTTCAGCGCCTGCAACATTCCTGAATCAACCCCAAATACCTAGGGGGATCCGTAATGCGATTTAGGGTATACCGGTATACCCCTCCAGTACTTAGGCGGTTCAGGAGTCTCTTAGAGAAACTGCCTGCGAGGGCCGCCATATGCAGAGGCCGAAAGCCGCGAGCATCTTGAGTTCTTCCCAGGTTGGGTCCTTGCTTCTCAAATCAAGCTCCATCTTTCCGAAATATGACGGCCTTCTCAGAACCCTAAAAATTTAAAAGCTTAAACCTTCTAGAATATGACCACCTTACAAAGAACCTCAAAGGTTGAACAAATAGGTTTCGGACCCGAAACCCGGGACTGCAATGCACTAAGCCCTGAATCCCTTCAGCCAAGCTCCCGACTCCATCGCTTATGGCAGAGCACATGAAACGTGTTGCACTGTCTGCAACCACTGATCTGGGACTACTTGAAAAGACACGACCTTAACTCGATAAGGGTGATGACTACAATCATACATCTCAGGTTCATGAAGATCAAAAAGATCACCCGAAAGCACAAACTGATAGGATAACCAGTTGCCACAGCCTTGTACATATCCAACTATACCACAAATATGCACTTGCCACATATGTTCGGAATAGCAACGACTGTAACATTGCCATCCATGTTCCCTATCCAACCAAGAGGCTACCAGAAAATCACCCACAAGATCGAGGCAAATGCAGATTGCCCAAGATGTGCAATGAATGAGGGGATGTTTCCATTCAGTCCACTCCGTATCTCTGGCAGCAATGTTGGGTGATTGCCAATACAACTGAACAACTGAATCCTGAAGGATACGCCAGCGATTTCTGTCGGTTGCGAGTGTTTGAAGGAAGGACCAATCTGGTGATGCATCGATCTGTAGAACGTCCCTTACTGCCCTTAGAGTCCGAAACCCCTAAACCCGAAACCCTTCTAGATGCCTTTGTAGGAACCCTCTTAAAGGGACCCAAGTAGGAACCCAACCCCCGAAAAGACCCCTAATCTAAGGCTGAGGGTCTCGATCGCAGCACTTTGCGGAGGACTTCTTTTCGGCCCCCTTCGGCCGAGAAATGGGCGAGATCGGCAGGGAGAGACTCTTTCCTCAGCTTTGGATCTGTGGGGTAGGCCTTGTTTTATTTGGGGCGGGGGAGGGGAGGAAGGGAAGTGGGATTTCGGGTTTAGGGTAGGATTCAAATGTTGTAGGCCTCCAAAGAGGGCAGACGCACACACGATCTTCCTTGCAAGAAGCCCTCCCCACGGCATTAAAGACAAAGCTGTACTCGGGCAACTGTCGGGTTTCATCAGTTCTTCGACCAAGGCAGGGCTGTTGGCCTTGACGGCCAGGTGAATGGGGAGCAAGCCCCTCTTCTCTTTGACCTGGCGGCAGCCCCTTTTCATCAAAGCTTTCGTCACCTCCATGTGACCTCAGTGCTGCTTCAGAGTGTCTTGCGGTTGGTCTGGCATTTCTTGTAGAACCGTCTATAAGGCTCTACAGAACCACCAGCAAGAGCTTTACAACATCCCATAAACAAGGGCTTCCTGTAGAATTGCTAAAGCCCTTCACCAGACTCCTGCACTCTCAAGAAGGCCACGCGACCCATTGCGGCCGCAAAATGCATAGCTGTGAAGCCCTCCGTTTTGGAGATCGATTCCAGCCCGGCCCGGCGACCTTTGGGCTTTCTTGGGGTTTAGGATTTTAGGGTTTTAGGGCTTTAGGGTTTTATAGAGTTGCGTTCAGAGCCCCGACCCGGCAGCATTTGCGGATTTTAACAGTCTTGGGATGTTAGGGCTTCGGTTTCTTGGAGTTTTAAGGTTTAGGAGTTTGAGGGTTCAAGGAGTTTCAGGGTTCACGGAGGTTTACGATCTTAGGGGCCAAAAGGGTTGTAGGGTTCCGGGTTGCAGATAGTGGGACGCTGCTTTGGGGCTGGGCTTCTTGAGGTTTTCGGGTTTTGACGGGTTAGGTTCTGGTACGAACATGTGCTAAGTTACCAAGCTTCTACAGTAAGGGGTAGGCTCCTAAACCCTAAGACCCTTCTCAAGAACTCCGAAGCCCTAAACCATAAGCACCTTTCACCCTAAACCCCCTTAAACCCCCTATCACCCTTTTTGCAACCTTTCTTGACCCCTATCACCCTAGATAAACCCTTTTGCAACTGGCTCCCTAAACCCTAAACCCTAAACCCTATATAAACCCTGAACTCGACTCCCAATTTCAACGGGCCCCGCGCCTAAGAGGAAGTCCACGGCTTCCGCATGGCCGGCCTTGGCAAGCATGTGAAGGCTTTTCAAGGCCTAAGGCTTTAGGGTTTTAGGGCTTTAGGGTTTGGGGGTTTAGGGCTTTAGGGTTTAGGGGCTTGGGGATTTTAGGGGTTAAGTTATGTAGCGGTTTAGGACTTACAAGGGCTTAGGGCTTATAAGCGCTTAAGGTGTAGATGGGTCTGCGCCTTGGCTGCGAAGTGGAGGGGCTGCGCCCCCTCCTGTCCAAAAGGCTCGGACACATCCGGCCTCAGATGGCAACAGGGAGAAACGTTATATTAAACCCTAAGCCCTATAGAACCGTAATATACCCCTTAGGATTAATGGGGACTTCTTGGCGTGAGCGAGCCACCCTCGGCAGAGTTTTTAGGCTGTGTGCTTCTCATATCAAACTGCGCCAAGTCCCTTGACGAACCTGGCACACCCTAAAACCCGTAAACCTACCACCCTCAAAGTACTATACCCCCTCTTTGAAAACCCTACACCATATAGCCGGAAATGCCTGCATGCTACAAGACCAAAACCTGAAAACCTTCAGCCCGCTCAACAGGGCCGTGTTTCGAAGCAAAACAAACGGGATCTTGATCATGCATTCCCTCTTAACATAATAGTGAGAGAACCCTTAAGAATGCAAGGTTTTCTGTGACGTGGGTTTCTGAAATCCTAAAAACTGGGGCCTGTAGTGTGTTATTTTCTGTTTTCCGTGCAGACCAACCCGATGCTTCTTCGTAGAATATGCAGAGCCCGAACCACAAACTGCTAAGGGTCTCCACTCCAGAGGCTGCAGGGTGTAGGGATAGGGCGCAGGGCCTGGGGTGTAAGAGGGCTCAGGGACGAAAGCCCTAGAGTAAGGCTTTGTTGTATAGTATACTCGGAAAAGTAGTGGCCATAAAGGATTATTATTATTATTATTGAAGAACCCTAAACCCTAAACCTGAGAATTGCCAAATGGAGTCGAAGGAGCGCAGTTTCCATATTCAAGACAAACTCCGCGAGGCCGGTGTGGCCTTGCCTCCACATGCTTAGGTCGTAGCATCTATGCGGATCCAGAGTTTAGGAGCTTAGGGTTTGGGAGCTTCGGCAAACAAGGGGTCCTAACAAAGGTGAGTACTCTACCTTCTCTACATCTAGGCGTTCTGGTGGCATCTCCGGATTCGGCGCTTGCGGCTTGGGAGCATTGCGGCATCTCGCACATTGTCATGAGCGGGATTTCAGGAGACATCTACATGGGATACAGAAGCTTTTCAGCGTGCACAAGCCGGGCTTAGTGTTTCAGGGCATCTTACTGTTGAGGGCTTTGAGGGGTTCAGGTTTGGTTAAGGTTTAGGGGAAAGGGCCAAAGACAAACTGCCCTCCCTTTCGCAGGGGGGTTGACTTCTGTCAGGAAGTCCTCAGCTCAACAACGACCTGATTCGGGGGAGCTCCTGAACCACCCTTTTGTACACAGGCTTGATTGGAGCTCGCCCGGCCTCCTGAACCACCCTAAACCGAGAAGTCTGCTGTCGCAACATGTAACGTCGAGCAAACCACAAGTGGAGCTTCCATACGGTTTTGTATACTCCGTAACAGCGGCGTTTGGGAGTGCCTTGCTTTCTCCCAAAACTCTGCTAACCCCAAAGCTCCGAATTCTGTTCCGTACATCTTACCTCAGTGCACAAGACTTGCGTGAACGCAATCCCCTGTAGGCTCCCACACCCCGCTACCGAACCCCGAACCCCATAACATCTGGAGGTTTCCGAAAACAGGGGACCCTAATATAGTGCCCCAAACAGTAGGATCCTTATTCTAAGGACTCCAAAATACAGTACCCCTTATTTTCGGAAACTCCCATCTGTCTGAACCTAAACCCAAATCCTGACCCACAAGCCATCAAGCCCTCTGAACCCTACAATCCTTTTGAACTTAAGGGTTTAGGGTTTAACCGCCCATCTGCCTCTAAGGCGCAGAGAACATACAAAGCAGGTTGTACATGAGGCGATAATTAGGATAATCCCACTTGACTTAGGGGACTCAAAAGCATACCCCACTTACTCAGTCCACTGAATTCTCAGATTTCCTGCAGGCCTTAACACCCCAAGCCCTAAGCCCCCTATATAAGCCCTAGGCTCTACATTCCCGAAAGTCCGAATCCAGCCAAGGCGACATCACAGCCCGATGGAGCAGCCCCTTTGGCAGCTCAGGGTCTTTGGGTGGCATTGCTCGGAGGAGCAGCTCCTGTTCATCGCTTACAGCTCTTGGGGCTGAAAGGTTTAGGTGTTTCCGGGGGGTTTTATGTTTAGGGTCTAGGGTTTAGGATAGGATATTGGGAAATAGGACAGGAGTGGAGTTTAGTATGGGAGCTTAGGGTTGCCTGCCTGGATATAGGGTTTAGGATCGTTGAACCCTAAATATAGGACTAAGACCAGCATTAGGGTTCGGTGTCTGGGGGTTTTACATACTTGGCGGTTCATTGGACTTAGTATGTACAGTTAGCTATAAGTACCTCAACTGGAATTATTATTGGGTATACTTTACGCAGTTTAGGCGGCGTAGAGCAGTGTCGGGCTCCAGTCAATAAGGACTGCTGCTCTACAATGACTTGGTTGAGCTCATTGGGTTTAGGGGTTGAGGGTAGTTTTATGTCTTGGGTTCAAGGTCTCGTGTAACATGGCACAGCCATCGAATACCAAACATTTTGGGGCTGTCCAGGACGTGCTGATGCCCGTGAAGAGCTGCGACATGCGACGGCTGCAAGGATTCTCCTCGGCAGCCGCGACGGTCACTGCGTTCACGGGTCAACAGAAGCTCAACACCCTTTGCATGCCCGTAATGAGAGGTCTGGCATTTAGTTTAGGGGGCCCTTTTGGCTTGCTGTGCTTCGGGCTTTACTTCTGGGCCAGTAAACATGTTCGGACTGACCCCGGATCCAAAAAGAAGCCTGGAACAAACCAAAGAATACCCCGAACGCACGTTGAAACAAACAATAAGCACAATCCATGGGTCACAGAACACTAGGTCGAGCAATCACCACCAGAATGCAGCTAGCCCGGGCGGCCATCCGTTGCCATCACGTCCGCCTTTGCACTCAGCAGCTGCCGGACCACGGTGGTGTCACCCCAAACCTGGGATTCAGGCCCGGTGCTTCACAGACCAAAGCCGGTCTTTCGTCTTGTGCAATGTCATGGCTAGCATCTTAAAATAGAAACCAGCCACCCAACAGAAGAACGATTGAGAGTCCACGTCGAGTCTAAGTATTTCAGGTGTATGCGCGCTACACAAAAACGGCCTTTATACTCTTAAAGCAACCCTGAGCCCAGGAAGCGCTCTTAAAGCAACCCTGAGCCCAGGAAGCGGAAACCCTGGAAATACAACGCCTTAAGACCTGAATCCATACAATGTACAGACCCGGAAGTGATTACTACTCATATTCAGTCTCCACGGTGAGTAACCCTAAACCCTAAATCCTAAACCCTAAACCTTACCTATCTTCAGTCTCCACGGTGAGTGTCACGCGGCAGCTGCCTCGTGAAGAGCGGTCCGGCCATTCGCCGACGCGGCGTCCGTCGGATGCCTGGCTAGGGCATGGCTTAGGGTTGAGGGGTTTGGTTTGGGGCTCCAAGGATTTACGGGTTCTTAAAACAGCGGAATCTGTGTTTCGTAGTCTATGGGTTTGCGCTCCCACACTCGGCTGGAAGCCTCGCCTAGGTTTGGAGGTTTGCCGAATTCACGCTGGACACTAGCTTTCTGCGGCTATGCATGCGCGTATTTGCGGCTCAGACCGGCTGTTGCCATCTTTCAGCTTGGCTGACCTTCGAGGATCAGAGATAAGCTCTCCTGCAATACAGCTGTTTTCAGCCATGTGCCGCAGCATACTCTGGGAGTGCTGCAATTCAAGATGCCCCGGGTTCGTTATGTTAGTTCATGCTAACTATGGGTCGGGGACTGCTGCAAGAAAGGAATACACAAACAAGGAGTTGCATCATCGCAGCTGCCATTCCGCAATTGCTTATGCCCAAGACCAAAAAAGCGAAAGCCGGATTCAAACTTCGCGTCTCTGTTTAAATTACATGTCCGTACCAAAAGCCAAACAAAACCCTAAACCCTAAACCCTAAACCCTAAACCCTACACCCTAAACCCTAAACCCTAAGCCCTAAAACCCTAAAACCCTAAACCCTAAAACCCTAAACCCTAAACCGGAGTCTAACCCTCGCTCTTCCTGTGGCCTGGCCAAAGCTTCGGCCAGTTCCGTGGTGTTGCCCGCATGCACCGCCTGAGATGTGGGAGTGTCGTTGTCGAATCATCCTTAGGGTTTAGGGCTTAGGGTTTTTTTTCCCACCCGCCCAGCTGACAAGTCGCACCGCAGGGATGACTGTAGAGTTTCAACTCAGGAGAAAGGGTCGAGTGGGCCTCCAAGGAGCATGTAGTCTCCCGTCTTTATGTTCGCTTAGGGTTTTAGGGTTTAGGGTTTTAGGGATTAGGGTTTATGGTTTAGGGCTGAGGGCTTAGGGTTCAGGGTTTTAGATTCTAGGGTTTTCAGCACTCACAACTGGGACAAGCCTTTAGGGTTTTAGGGTTTAGGGTTTAGGGTTTAGGGACTCTTTGCTAAGAAGGAAACTTCCAGAGAAGCAGCCGTTCATCGACGCTCGGTGGGCAGTGCTTCCCTGCAACTTACTACGTACGGCCTACTACCGTCTACCACTACGAGAGTACCTACTCCTCCTCCTCTACTACGACTACTTCGACGACTACGACTACCACAACTACCACAACTACCACAACTACTACGACTACTATGACGACTACGACTGCTATCACTACCACCACTCCTTCTGCCACTACTACATCTAAATATAAAGAAAGAAAGAGATGTTTGCAGCTTACATATTTATACGACAGTTCTATGCCTGTGTCTGCTTATCTGCTTACTGGCCTACTTACTTACTAACTTACTAACTTACTTACCTACTGTTGATGGACAAAATTCTGCATGACCCAAATATAGTCTAGTACCATAAATCTCATAGTTTAGGCATAACCTACTTACATGCATGCATACAGACGGACATACGTACCAAAAGGCCGGTCCAGCAACCCTAAACCCTAAACCCTAAACCCAGGTCCAGGAGCTTTCAGAACCGGTGGCCAGCTGTCGGTGCGGCCCTGGGCGCCAAGCCCGAGCCTTTCAGGTCAAATAAAGGCAAAGGAACCCTAACCCCCGGTTTAGGGTTTAGGGTCTACTACTTTGGGTACTAGAGCCCCTAGGCCCCTATATAGTAGGTACCTGGGGGGCTAGGGGAATTCCGAAGGATCAACTTGCTTGCGGCTGCAGAGCTTTCGAGTGTAGCGGGTTTTTACGCATTGACGGACTTAGCGGTTTAGGATTTCCAGGTTTGCGGCGTTTAATTATGTAAAAATTCAGGGCGTGGGGAGTACTTCAAGATTGTAGGGCAGCGGCGGATTCACGGGGACGGGTAATGGGACAGATTTTTGCTCAGGAAAGTCCGATCCCAGGTGTTGGCTACTCGCACCAGGACGTTGCGGATTGCATGAAAGGCTTTGCTGTCAGAATTTCGCCCAGAGGTTGACAAGAGGGCGGGCCGGGCGCCGGGGGGGAAGACTTCCTCTAACTCGGAACATCGAACCTAAGACCCAACTCAAGTCTCGTAAACCCTAAAGCCCCAACCCGACCAGAGGGCAAATAACATAAACCATGGTTTTGGGTATCTTATGGTACAATTATGTTGGAGAGCCCTCAGGAATAGTTTTAGTAAGTATTCCCTAAACCCTAAACCCTGAACGCTTCTATGTTAGACTTCTGTCCAAGCCGAGGCCGAGTCGCACAACCTTGGCGCGGTTGCATGTAGCGTGCGCCTGGCTCAGGCAATCATGTGGGTAGTTCTCTAAATTAGGGTCCCTTTTCGGGGTCCTTTTTACAAGGGTGCCGTACTATAATGGGGACCTAAGAAGGGACCCTAATTTAGAGAACTACCCGTGTGTGTTCAGGGTTCAGGGTCTAAGGGTCCAAGGGTTTCAGCACTCACAAAGCGAGGTTCTGGCTTTAGGGGTGAGGGGTTTAGGTCGGGGTGTTTTAGGGTGTATTTTGCCTCCCACCTTTTAGGGTTTATGGGTTTTCGGGTTTGGGGATTACAGGGATCGACATGAAAACCGCGCAGTCAAATGGAAGAGCTACTAAAGGCTATAGCCTCCAATGCACCATGAGATTGATACCCTAACACAAGTCGTTCTGGTAGAGACAGCCCCTGGCGTGCCGCCGGACAGACATGTAATATGAGGGCCTTAATGATTACACATACTATACAATGAGAGAGCTAAGGAAGAGCATAGGTAACTAATCTGTCTTCTATACTAATCACACCTGCCCTCAACCCTTGATCGCTCTTGCAACGTGCAGACGTGGCCTGAGATCCGAAGAACAGGACCTCACCCGGTTTCTGGGTGCAGAAGCGAACTTTTGGCACCGGCTGCAGGCAGGGATCCAATCCCCTGGCAGCGAAAGCTGCTTGGTGCGAGAACCTCTACCTCACACCGCTACACTTTGAGTTACAGCGTGTTCGTTAAACCGTCTGCTCTTTGGGGCATTTAACGAAAACCACGGCCAGGGCTCATTTAGGGCTTCAACTTGGCTGTGGTGCGCGTTGGGGTTCGGTGGCACAAGCTCAGTCGATGAAATCCTGAATGCAACATTCTAAGAACGTGAACAACAAGCCAGCGTTAGCGTTGACTCGCAGGGCTTTACCTCACATCTAGAAATTTGAACCTGTAACCTGAAACCACGAACCCGCCCTGACCTCACACAAGCCCCTGCCCGCCACACTCAGCCTCAGCTTCGGCAGGAGGTCTGCATCTGCGATCCACCAATCCTTGACCTCGGCGCTTGAGGCTGCAGCTGCCCTCCACACTCGAGCGACGAGCAAGAACTCCCAGCGCAAGTCTTTAGCCCTGAAATGTAAACTTTAAGACTCTAACTCTAAAACCCTTGCCCCAATTTTCCTTGAGGTGGGGTATCTGGGCTCTGACAAACTTGGTACATGGCAAAGCTCGCAGTACTGCTTCCATTGCAGCATTATCGAATATGGATACATAGCAATTGCACAAACGTGCATACATATGTGCGTAGAATGTATTACTGTATATGCTGACGCACACACACAGACACACACACACACACACACAGGATCAATGCCCAAGTAAAGTCCATTTGGATACTTATAGGTTTTATGCTCGAACCGATGCGTGCCGTGGAGGCATCTCTTGGCATTTTGTTTTTTGTTCGCTCCTGTAGCTCTGCAGCACCCTGCCGCAGTTCCGGAAGAAACGTTCGAGAATGTTGCAGCCTGCACCTACACAGCAGACGTCACGAGTCATGCAAACACCCACCATGCTCAAGTGCGCATCCTGGATGACGTTGTAAGCGTGTGTACACCGACTGCATACTAACGGCTACATGATTGACTCGAAGCTAGTCTTCGTGGAAAAGTGAACCCAGTAATTTGGTACACCAGTGAGCGAGGTGGAAAGGGGAATCGAATCGTTTTAACTGAAACATTCCAACGGAGGATGGCCCAAGCAATGCTGGCTCGAGGTCTTAGGTTGGTTGCATTCCGAAGGAATACCCACTCCGTGCATCATTGCTCAAGATGTTTCGCCCGTCAATCCAAAACCTGAAGCTACTATAAGATACTATAAGTTGACTGTTTTTTCGTGTAGCATAGTATCTTCATCGTACATGCGTAGGGTGTATCTCACATCTGTCTGCGAGAATACACATCGCGACGCTGTTGCAAGGAATTGCACACCAGCGGCGAGACTAGACATCAGATGCTGATCCCCATGTAGACGCTGTCTTTAGTCTCCAAGTCGCGCAAGCTCAATTTTCAGGAATGTCGCGGACGCTGGGGTTTCAAGTGCTGGTAACCGGTAATTGCATCGAAAACACATTGTGGTACCGAATCCCCAAGTGGACGCTGCTTTTGCTCGTCGCATGTATCGATGCCCTGGGTATCGAAAAGCACTCGAAAATGATCCTTTGGCTGCAACCGTGGTCCACTTATCGAGCACTGATCTTCGGAGCAACACCAATGACATCAACACCAGCCAATCCCCACGTGAAGGCTCGGGTCACAAGCGTATGCACAAGACATTGAACAGTGGCATCACGGCACGTCCAAACCAGCCATTCCACAAGTAGACGCTCGAATCATAACACACCAAAACCAGCCACTCCCCATGTAGACGCTCGATTCACAAGCGCACGCACAAGACACACATCAGTGGCATCACACCACACCCAACCAGCCATTGCTCATGTAGGTATGTCTTTGTCTCGATGTACTTATGTCCTATGTATGCGTGTCTGTGCGTGTACTCAGCACCAAACAGTGTGACCGAGACTGCTTTGGATGAGCTGGACCTGTTTTCCACAGGGCCACGTGATTAGCTCCGAAATGGACAAGCACCCGTTCGAGACACACATGTGTGTCATCACAGTACATCATCACCCGTGAAGATACTCGATTCCACAAACACCCGTCCGAAACACAAGTGGCATCACGGCACATCGCAACCAGCCATTCCCCACCTAGACGCTCGATTCCACGGGCACAGACCAAACCCAGCCATCCTCCATCTAGATGCCCGATTCCACAAGCACCCACTCGAGACAAACATCAGTGGCAGCGCACCACATCAAAACCAGCTTTTCCTCATCTAGACGCTCGATTCCACAAGCACCCACTCGAGACGAACATCAGTGACAGCACACCACATCAAAACCAGCTTTTCCCCATCCAGACGCTCGATGCCACAAGCACCCGCTCAAGACGCACATCAGTGGCAGCGCACCACATCAAAACCAGCTTTTCCTCATCTAGACGCTCGATTCCACAAGCGCCCACTTGAGACGCACATCAGTCATATGACAGCACATCAAAACCAGCCATTCCCCATCAACACGCTCAATTCCATGTGGAACCATCGGATCGTGCACAAATAGAAGTGATTCTTGGAAACCAATTTCCCGAGTGAGCGTCGAAGCGTATTTCAACTCAGCGATGCGAGATAAAGCGACCACTAGTACATCATAGTGAATTATGTTACAAACCCTCCGCTGTCGTCAATTGTCATTGGAACCCTTCTGCCGGGGCGCACCGTGAACGAGCCATAGCCAAGTCTCCTCGTGCGCGTGGAAGTCTTCTCCTCCGTGCGAAAAGTTAAGAGTTCAGGTTTGAGGGGTTTGGGGACCCTAAACCCTAAACCCTAAGCCCTAAACCCTTAAAGTTCTTAGGGTCGGGTTTCGGGGATTATGATACTATAATTGCGGAGGAACCCTCCAGTTCAAGGCCAGAGATTAGGCCAGAATGACAAACCACAATCTCTGTTCCCACTGAGATTGGGCCCAGCATGGACCCTGAAGTGAAAACCCTCAAACGCCGAAGCTCTAAGCTCCAAAGAACCACCAAAACCTCAGCGCAACTCGCCTCAGACTCTGCACAACCCTTTTTTTTGCAACAGGCTTCGTACTTCGCACGGAGTCGGTCGCCTCTGCACAACCCTAAACCCTAAACCCCAACTCCTACGAACCCCCGAGCTGCAAATAAACATGAGCCCTTCGAACCCAACCTTCCTCCACTCTTGCAAACCTTTCCGTGCTACTCTGCTTTTTCTGCCATCCAGTTTTATTAAGGTTGCCTATCTCCTGAAACTCTCAAAGAAAGTGAGAGCGCGTCGGTTTCAAGTCCTCTGAGGCTTTCTTCTAAAACGCAAGCTTCTAAGGCTCGGCTTTAGCCGCTAGGGTTTCCTTTGGGTAGATGGATGTTTCCGAAAATAGGGGACCCTAATATAGTACCCTAAATAGTAGGATCCCTATTATAGAGGCCCCAAAATATGGTACCCCTAATTTTCGGAAACTCCCAAATGGTTTGGGATTGTAGGCTTTGCGGTTGAGCCGCGGGAGCTTGGGGAAAGGCTTTCTGGGAGATGTCACTGGCAGCGGGCAGTGTCTTGGAGTGGCGGGGCGTTGAAGGAAAGCGTGGGGATTGCCGGGGAGTGGCGTGGGGCCGTGGGACCTTGGGGGGGTTTGGTTTCGGCTCCATACCCGCTTGCAACGCGGAGAAAAACACAATAAGGACTTCAGGACTCATTTAGGACTGTCCTTTTGCAATGCTACGCGGCCGCCGCGCCCCTAAACCCTAAAACCGTAAACCCTAGCCGCTTCAAACTGAAAGTCGCAAGCAAAACGTAGCTGCCAGGCCTGAGCCGTTAACTCCCACAGAAAGGATCGGCCTTGCAGTGAAGCCTGGTGGAGGGTGTCTTAATCCCTGAGGGTTTATAGGGTTTTGTGGTCAGTGAAACCTGGTCGAGGGTGTTGAAAGCTTTAAAGAGACACAAGGTGTCGCATACAGTAACCTTTGCAACAACCCCTTAAAGCAACCCGTAGTACCTCTTGGACTCTTGGAGTAGCCATTGCCTGAAGATAACCCTTCGAGCTTCCCTAAAAGTTTGAACTTTCAGGGAATGAAGCCTCGGCCTGGAGATGCAATACGATTAGAGGTGTGGGGTTTGGGGTTTAGGGTTCGCTAGGCCGTTTGCTTCGGAAGACTTTCATTTCTTCTGCATGTTTCCTATCGTGAAGACAATTCGTCCTCGCACACGCAGGAAAGCCTTTTGACCTGTTGCTTCCTCCACCAGACCAACAACAAACCAACTCGAACATGCCACGGTATCAACTCTCCATGGTCACCCCTAGACCAAACCCTAAACCCTAAACCCCTAAACCATAAACCCTAACCCTAAACCCTAAACACCCAACTCTAAACACTGCACCTTGTCTGGATCAGGCTAAGCAGCCCCGCAGCATCGATGGCAGCTGCACACTTCTCCAAAGATGGCGCTGCAGTGGTGTCAACCTTGGTTTAGGGTTTAGGGTTTAGGGTTTTCCAAGGTCACTGTCCTAACTTTACATTGTAACATCTAAAAAACGGTCCTTGAAAATTCGAACAGGCTTGCGGCTTTATTCAACTATCATATAATGTGCTACGGAATGTTGGCAATTATTCAAGATTTTATTTTAAATCTCTAAGGCAGTTCTTGGCGCCGACATGGCAGTTGCTGCAAGCACTGCATCCTGATGTCATTTACGCTGCTTTTCCAATACTCGCAGGTGGCACAAAAACACCTGAGCCAAGGCAGGTGGTACGTCATATGCTCTGTTCCGATACGTATACATACACAACATATATAGATATGTATGCTTATACCCTGCAGGTCTTTGTGGGCGT
>CAJNDV010023814.1:19499-44825 GCA_905221635.1 Symbiodinium sp. CCMP2456
TACAAGAAGTAGGCGTTAAACCGAGATGTTCGACAAGTAGGGTATATATTATGCAGCTGTATATGTACATATGTATGTGTACATACGTATGTATGTACGTACGTACTTACGTACGCACGTACGTACGTACGTACGTACGTACGTAAATAAGTACATACATATATATATATATATACATACATACATACATACATACATACATACATACATACATACATGTACAGAAAGCGTCGCTCTGACCCCATTTTGTCGTATTTCCACAACAATGACTTCCTGGCATTTTCTGGAAAATATCACAAGTGGGGTGAGCACGTGAACTATGTCCCGATCGGCGTAGAGTGAAAGTGGATGGCAGGCAGGAAGGACACATTGTGCTCTGGCCCCTGGCCTCGCCTCGGGGAAAAGGGGCGGGGCGAGGCAAAAAACGAAAACGGACTCACTTTTTTTTTTTGTTTTGGGTATTTTTGCCTCGCCCCTCCCCCCTCCAGGCCATGGAGCCAGAGCGCCTTTGAGTTCTGACCCAGCCCTGTGCCCTGTCAGGGCTCTGTTTTGGGGGGTATAGTCATCCCTGAGAGTTAAGGGCACCCATCATCTCCGCTTCAGCGATTGGATGATAATCTAAACCCTTTACCATTCAGCGCAAGGGTTTTTCAACTTTCGCGGTGCCTGTCATCAGGTCGGGGATTTCAGCTTCTGATCCTCCCCGTAAAGGCACGAAAGATCGAATGTTTCGATCGAAACACATCAAACCCGGAAACGGGGGTTCCGCCCCAAGCCTTTCAGCCCAATGGCCCGAATGAATCTGTATGTTGCTGTACATCTCAAGCTGGTGGCTTACATGTCATCATTATGCCGGCCCATCCCAAACCGCAAGTCGGACCTTGGGCAGAGTTCTTTCATGCAGTGCATGAAGGATCGGAGGGAGCACCCAGCTTCGAAGTCCGTCACCCTCCTTCTGTTAAGCCCTCGGGCTTGGTTGCGTCACTGAAACCCGAAGAAGGCGCTACAACCCCGTGATGCCTGAAGCCCGAGCAAGAATCCCTACAACTCCGGAAAGACCACAGAAGAAGCAGCTCATGTCCCAAACTCCTTCTGGTCCAGGAGTCAGGTCTGAGAGAAAGATCGTCGGTAGGGAGAGGCGGCTTTCCTTCAGAGCTTCTGGTTGCCGTCGGCTGCGGCGTTTTGCGGTTCCGGAGGCGTGGATGTGGAAGTGGGATGAGCATACGCGGCACCGCTGCATCACAGTAAAGCGCAGGCAGAAACTCTTTCAGATTCAATACCTAATCTTAATTAATTCGTAAGCCCTATAAACCTCTGCTCTGGAGGGAAGAATGTATCCAGCGTAGCAGGGTTCCTCGGGACGAATCCTGAACATCGGCTTTCTCCAAAAGGGGTTCCGGGGGTTTCTGGCGACTAATCCTGGCTCTTTACTGGCTCCTCCTGGAGGAACAAGAGCGACTAATGCCAACCCACCATTCTATGGCTTGTGCCGCCGCTGCAATCCAAAACCCTAGGCGATGGCCTTGACGACTAGAAGCAAGTTCTGGTGCATTTTATGTTAAAGCTGATATAAGGAATCAAAACTACTACTACTACTACTACTACTACTACTACTACTACTAGTAAGAGGCTCTTCGGCTTCTATATGATTTGCATCCCGACCTCTCCACCTCAGGCTGTCGGCCCTCAGCAGCAGTCTAGGACCAACGTCACTGAGATCCGGGCGAATCGATATTTTGTCGGCCTCTCAAGACGGGGGGTCCATAAGCTCAGGAGTCTGTTGTCTAGGGGTCCTTGTCACAAAGATTACACGGGTCCCCTGTTTCTCTGAAACTCTGCAAAGTTTCAAACCATGACCTGGCAGTCTGAGACTGCGACTGCAAGTGGAATTTTCGGACTACAGTCTTGAAACAAAGCAACAGCAGGAATGACATCGAAAGCAGTACCGCTGAATCAAAAACCAGGTATCTTGCCTGGACAGGTACTTTGCCAGTTTCATGCGGCGGTGCCGCCGTGCGCCCTCCTGCATGGATCAAGCGAGAGCTCCCCTAATTAATGCTCTCCTCCTGTGTGCGGTGGTGCTTTGCAGATGGCTTTCTGAACCCTACGATACAGGAGTCCTCAAGCACGGTGTGACCAGCTTGCTGGTTTCCTCTTGCGACACTCCGAAAACTACTGTATCTCGACTTTCGAGAAACTGACAGCTGTGTCCTCGTTGCGTCCGTCGCTGATTTGCACAACCTTCGCCAATTATGACGGTGCAGCAAGAGGGTCAGTTCCGGCACGCGAAGACAACATAACGTCATCACCAGAACACCCTCCTCTTGTACTCCTTGGGATTCTGGGCCCTAACCCCTAAACTGGCACAGCGGGTTCTCGTCGTCCCTGCCTCTGCACCAAATCGCTTCGCGAAGGCTGCCGGCTCGGTCGGTGCGTCTACCTCCAGCAAACAGAACCATCATTCCCTCATAACATTATAGTATAATATATATATATATATATGTATATAATATACCCCCTATATTGTTCCTCATAACATTATAATATAATATACCCCCCTATTGTCATGATTATTACGGCCGCTATGCTGGTATAGACGGGGCTACTCATGCCCGAATCATCGGAGTTGGGGGCCCAGTATGTGAAAGGGTTTAGGGTTTAGGGTTTAGGGTTTAGGGTTTAGGGTTTAGGGTTTAGGGTTTCGGGTTTAGGGTTTATGGCTTCAAATTGAAAGGGAAGCAGCTTCGGTTTTTTTTAAGGGGTTTAGGGTTCAGGGCTTCGGGTTTAAGGTGTAGGGGTTTAGGGCTTAGGGGTTTAGCGCTGTTCCAAAATGATATGAATGCCGTGCTTCAGGAATGCTGTGCTAAGTAAGGCTTTCTGTGCATTCAGTCATCGCAGGAACACCGAGTAACATTGTATTGAACAGTGTCACGTTTTATCTGTCTGAGCATCCCGAATGCTAAACTCTCTCGTGGTGCTGCGAGGATGTCGTAAATGAAGCTTAGGCTTAGAGCGCTTTCTTCCGGAATCGCAAAACAAAACAGCACCCTAAACAAAATGGGAGTTTCCGAAACAGGGGACCCTAACGTGGGACCCCAAATAGTAGGATCCTTACTGTAAGGACCCCAAAATAAGGCACCCCTTATTTTGGGAAACTCCCAAATACCTTCGACCCTAGACACTAAATCAAGAACCCTAGAACCTCAAATCCTCGAAGCCCAAACCCGAAACACATTGCAAGGAGGACAGAACAAACACAGGAGAACAGGATTCATAGTGCCCCTTATAGTACGCCCTGTAATACCGCATTAGAGTACATATCCCTTCATGATTATTTCCCTTGTTATTCTAACAATCTAATGCCCTTGCTCGAGTCGCCCTCATGGCTTTCCCGCCTCGAGGTTGAGGTGAGTCACCAGCACGGGCTTCCCACGCCACTTGGAGGCCTAGGTTCACTGGCTTGGCGCTCTCGCAACTCGGAGCTCAGCCCAGAACTCAGCTTACTGGCTTTTTTTTCAAAGTGCAATGCGCCCCTTTTAAGGGCTCAGGGTTTAAGTGGCTTTGCCCTCATTGGGTTTCGGGTGTTGTTGGGCTGTCGCAACTTGGAGGTCTGCTGAGAACCCGAACAGCTCCAAAGCGTGCGAAAGGAAGCTTCAATAATGCTCACGGGGGCTTGAGCACCTGCTTGTAAAACGATCGGGGCATGAAGCTTGGCTTGAACGACCACTGAAGCCGTTGTAGATAGGTAGTTCGCAGTCAGAAAAGCACCGATGCACGGACCCCGAGTGGAGACCTACCGGGCATTGCCTTTGTCATTCTGTCTCTTGCCATCCACACACACGCACACACATGCACGTGTTTGGTGTCAGTCTCAGCCTCTCTGAGTGAACGGCTGCTGTTCGTGACTGCTGGCAGACAAGGATCTCTAAGGGTTTGATGGGGTTTGTACCGTACGACATGTACTGTTGAGCATCTCAGACTCCTCGTGTGGATTCGGGGATAGCTGGGACCCCATTCGACAAAATCGATGACACAACGGGCTCAAATCCTGCAGCATGTGGCGAAGTCGTCCCATGTGAGATCTTGAGCACTGATGCGTGGCAGATCGCATCTTCCTTGGATAGCACGACAGCTGTGGTTGCAATCTGCACTCCGGATGACGCGTTCTCTGCAATTTCTGTTCAGACCCGGCCCAAGGTTCAGGGGATCTCTCTTCAAGAATGTCGGGAGACTTCCGCAGTGACGCAACATCGAACTATGACCGTTCACGTCCGAAAACAAGTATTCGAGGAAGGGCTTTGGGAGTAGAGTGCCTCACGATCCGAACTCCTCACAAACAACCGCCAACATCCACAGCCCATTGGGGTTGACGGCTTACCTGCAACAGAGCTGCAACGGGAGCTGTAGCGGAACTGCTACGGAGCTGTAACGGGAAGCCTTCACAGCATGTCCAAGCCAGACTGTTACAACATCCCAAAAACCCAAAATGTCGTAGTAACTGATGGTAGAGAACACACCCGACTATACAACCATACACACAAATACGATCAAGCCTACGAAACCCTGTCAGACCTTACCTTATCAAAAGCCTGTTAGACCTGAGAGCCACCCTATCAACAAAACCCTATGCGTAAGTCTCTGATTCTATCTGAAACCACAAACCCTACCCTAAACCCGAAACCCTAAACCCTAAACCCCTAAAGCCAAACGCCCCTAGATCCCCGAAGCCCAAGAACTCTACTTACTACCTACTTACTAAATCTTACTAAGTCCCCCTAAGCCTTTTTGGCAACAGAACCCTAGACCCTACGAGTAAGCCCCTAAACCCTAAACCCTAAACCCCAAACCCTAAACCCTAAACCCTAAAACTCTAAACCCTAAAACCCGAAACCCTAAACCCTAAACCCCTAAACCCCCTTGATCTGAGATGCTGTTGGCAGAGTCGCCTCTGATTCTGACTGCGCCCAAAAGAAGGAGCGCAGAAAAGCATGGCATTTGGACCCAGGGATCTATCAAGAGTTCCTTTAAGGGTTTTAGGGTTTAGGTCCCGGGATCTATCAAGAGTTCCTTTAAGGGTTCCTGCAAGGGATTTATGAGGCTACCTAGGGCTTGGGGTGGTGGGGGTTTTGGGTTGGTTTTAAGGTTTGGGGTTCGGGATTTAAGATTTGGGGATTTTGGGATTTTCGGGGGTTTGCGGTTTAGTGTTTTGGCTGTTTACGGGTTGTGGGACAGCGCTTGCTGCGGGTCCAGGGCTCGCCTGCATGTAAGTGTGTATGGCACGGCGGAAACTGCAGGTGGGAACGCAAGGCTTCTGAAAACGTGCGTAGATTGATGTGGTGAGGCCCTCATCGGACTCTGCATACAGCTGCTCAAAAAACGTGTTCAAAAGCCCGCCTGTGGACTTATCGATGGGGAAGTCTCACTGAAAGACCCCCGTATAGCTGAGAGTCGCGATGCGCTCCGCAGCTTGAGCCGGCGCAGCAGCAAAACCAAGCAGTTCGAAACCCTTTAGGGTTTAGGGTTTAGGTTTAGGGTTTAGGGTTTCCCAGCCACCGCTCACTTCCGGCTTCCTCAGCAAAGCTTCCAAGCCCACCAGCCCCAAGTAGCCCTGAACCTCTTATATACCCCTGAAAGTAACATGCACTCCTAGTCCTTGAGAACCCTAGAGCCCTTAACCCTTAAGCCCCTTAAGCGCTAAATTACTAAATTCCTGTCCCTATAAGCCCCAAACCCTAAACTCCCCAAACCCAAAACTCCCTAAACCCTAAACGGCCCTAAACTCCCAAAACCCGAAACTCCCTAAACCCTAAACTCCCAAAACCCGAAACTCCCTAAACCCTAAACTCCCTAAACCCTAAACTCCCAAAACCCAAAACTCCCTAAATCAAATCCTATTCCCGGAAGGCCCCAGCTGCGAAATCGCAGGAAGAACGACCCAAGACTCTGGAGTCTGATTGGCCGGGCCTGGGCTGAAAAGTGAAGAGGTAGTAGACCTGAGAGGCTTCTGGCAAGCTTCAGCACTCACAGCTGGGACAAGCCTGGCTACCGGCAAGCTTAGGAGTTTAGGGCTTTGGGGTTAGGGTTTAGCATTAGGGTCTAGGGTCTAGGGTTTAAGCTTTGGTTTAAGGGCTTATGGGGGAACAGATAAGCCAAAAGGTTTAGGGCTTCAGATTCGGGAGATAACAGACACACGGGCTGACAACTTTCCTGGCATCTGCCGTACATCCTCCCACTCGGACAAGCCAAGTGAAGTCTCACAGTTCGCATCGGCAAAAATTGTTTGATGCAGGCGCCTTGACAATTAGAATACGTATAATTATTGGGTTCCAGCCTTTCCCCTAAACCCTAAATGTCCAGTAGCATGTAGGGAGGAGCCGTGCCAGTAGGATGTAGGGAGAAGTCAAAAGCCGTGCCTATGACGAGAACTTGGCAGAGCGTAGGATTGTAGCAACGTATATGACCGCTTATCTGATTTTTCCCCTGCCTGCACAGCCTGGACGAAATCTCGTCAAGATGCCCCTAGCAAAAACTACAACGTGGAACAGGGCAAATCTTTCCAGTTAGACTGTCACAGAAGGCCCACCCACCTACCCCTAAACTTCATTAAACTTCCCTGCCCCGCGCAGCAAACTTAGCAAAAAAGATGATCAACACTAAAATGCACGTCCGGCGTCGCTCCGCTCCGCAAGCTGCTACCTGTTCCTACATAACACCGAGACGAATAATGTGCAATCGCTCCGCTCCGCACAATCCGATGCAGCATAGTGTAGCCTAGAATTTAAGTAAATAGTGTACAATCATAGTATATAGTGTGTGGTATGTAGGATATGGGAGATAAGATGTAGGGTAAAGGACATGGGTATAAAGTTCACAGAATGTAGTAAACTGTATATTAACTGTAGAGTTTATACTGACAGAGTGCATCCTGAACACGAACTAGGAGAGAAGCTTGAGCCGGCCTTGTGACATCGTGAAAATACTTGGGGGCTGTAATCCCGCATCTCCTTAAATTAAAGGCAATATCGGTGCGAGGACAAGTAGGTCGCATAAGGGAAAAGGGTAACCGAGGACATTCGTGTGGCAATAGCTCATTGATGGAGGCAGGTGAGAAACTATATCTCCGACATAACTGCGGGCGTGTCCATGAGACTGGGGCCACTTGGTGGGAAGGAATGGGGCTATCAAGTTTTTGCAACGTAAGAACTCCAACTTCCATGTTGCGCCCCACAGGCAAGCTGCGGTGTCACGCCGGATCTTGCCCATCATCACCTGGTTTAGGGTGGGCTTTGGGGTTCGGGGTATGGGCTTTAGGGCTTGGGGTATGGGCTTGAGGGTTTAAGGTATGGGATATAGTCATTAAGGGTTTAGGGATAGAGTAAGTGTCCCCTATAAAACCCTATCCCGAGCATCTCTTGTTGAACCCGCACTGAGGCAGCCCCCTGAACCGAAAAAAACAACCTCGTGGGCGCAGTTCCCAAAGAAAAGCCCGAATCCCGAAAGCATGTGCGTGGTTCTCTAAGTAGTGTCCCTTTGTAGGTCCCAAACACAATACAGCACCCTTATAGACAGGAGGACGCTAACAGGGAGCCTAATTTAGAGAAGTACCCGTCTATGTCTCTTACAAGCCAAACCGGAAAGCCGGCCTGAAAGGCTTTGTATCCGTCGAGCTTGTACCTTGGTCTTTGGATGGCTTATGGTTCGAGGGAGACTGATGTTGAAGGGCCATCGCACATTCAGCACCTAACATCAGCAGCAAAATTTTAAAGGTCACAACTGCCAATCCAAAGCCCCCAAAGCTTGCTTGCTGAGAGGACAGAACATACGATCGACTATATACTATCATATACAACATACATATACTACACTATGCTAAACTATACTATGTAAGCTTCTTGCACAAAGCGGATTAGCTTCACAACCCTTGGGCCAGTCTTCGGCCCTTGGACCTTGATCTCTGTTTAGGGTTTAGGGCTTTTGCCACCCACCTAGCGAGAGCGAGTCTGCATTGCAGGGTTGAGTCAGAGAAGGGTTTAGAGTTTAGGGAGGCAGAGAACTCCAACTCTGAACACCTCGGTTTGTTCACAAAGGGCGTCCATTTTGCGGAGGGCTCTGAGAGCCCGCCACTTCTGAACAGACTATCGCAGCTTTTGGTTTTGAGACAATTTTTGCAATTTGGTTTTCCTGAGAAGTCGATCAGGAGCTGACTAAATAACCAATATAAGGGCTTGAATAGTTAGAATAGGGTTTTGGGGCCCGTTATACTATTATTATAGTAAGGAACACCCACAGTAGTTTTGATCATAATTTAGGCCCCTACATGACTGGTTGTGGGGTTGAGGGTTTAGGGTTGAGTTCATGCTGAACGTGATCTCGACCCGGCTCATGTTTCTCGAAGCACTGCAGGTGACATGGGCCTTGCCGTGCAAAACCAGATGAGCTGCTCCACCAACGGATCTCTTTGTCCGTAACTCCGGAGCTTTGAGTAGTTCCTCGACCGGCGTGATGTCTTCAGCTTCTCGGCATGCAGACTCCAAAACGACAACTCATGCCATGCTCGCAGCAGCAAGGAAATCCCAAATTTGTGCATACAACAGAATGCCAACGGCTCCGATCAGAGGCGTCTCCAATCTCTCCCACGATGCCTCAGGAAGGTCATGTACTTCAGGTGCTTCCTCCAGTAGTTGTCAATCTGCATCAGTAACACCTTCCGTCGTCCGAGACAAGGGCTTTACGATTCGAATCCGAATACACCCGAGTTCATTGTAGTTATCGTTATCTGGGTTTGCACGTGGTGGGATGCTGTCACTCGGCAAGATAAGGAAGCTAAACTTAGAAGCAGCAAGCCCTGCCTGCCGGAACACCGCGCGGTGCAGCTGCGGTGCGTCCTCATCAATCCTCTTCATTTCATGGTCAGGTTGCTTAAGGGTTTCAGGTTTAGGACAGGTTTAAGGCCAGCGCGGGATGTGGGTGCAATCCGATCCCCGGGATACCTGTACTGACACCAGCCCCCAATGGAGCTCTGACCGCAAACAACAAATACCAAGGTGAGTCAGCTGGTCAGCTGGAGCGGCGCAGGTTTTGGGGTTCCAGGGTGAGGCTCATGCTATGTACCAGCAGCTACATACAGGCCATGACTCCATACAATTTCCCTGCAGCGTATTCGTAATGTTGCCGAAGCCCTCCGACCGTTAAGAAGGAGGAGGCGCGAAGGATTAAGTTTGGATTCCGCAAAGGATGTCTGTCCTTGTCTGTAAGCTTCAGACTTAATTAATTCATGTCCCGTACTAGGAACCCAAGCTGCCCTAGTAGGGCCCTTTCCATGCTACACCCAGCAAGCGTAACTGAAGCTTATTCCGCCTGGCTACACGATCCGCAGCTAGTGGCAATTCAAGAGTCCCGTAAACCCTAAATCCCAAAGGGTCCAATGTACCTATATAGTAGAATGTAGGGTTTCTATATTAGGAATTACTATTATGATTTAGGGAAGTATCCCCCCATAACAGTACATAGGACCCTTTGGGAATCTTAAAGCCCGTTCGGAGTTGAATGGTCCTCGCGGCTTTGCGGTCGATTGCCTCCCATGCGTCCACCAATGCAATTGGTAGTTCTCTACATTACGCCCTTTTTCACTACGGTTTAGGGTTTAATCAGGGGTCCCAAGAATAGTATGGGCGCTTAGAAAAACGACCGTAACAGGGGCCCAAAATGAAATTAAAGAAGTACCCATGTGTGAATGTATGAGTGAGGCACACACAAACTCAAATCAGCTCATACTTACAAGCCGACTGCTGCGACACGTACACGTCTCTACTTGCGTACATAGTCTCTGTGTGTTGGATGATGTGAGAGGTATACATACACCACAATACATGTACAGAATCATTCCAGCTCGTCTAAGTCTGTGCATCTGAACCGCGGTTTTCATGTATTCCAGCGATGCCGGATCAGAGTTCAGCAAGCTTTGTCGAGGTAGCTGCTATGAGTCCTGATGAGTAGAAGCTCTCAGCCAAAAACGTAAAACAAATGTGACTTCTCTACTATGAATCTCACGCTAGCCTTGACACTTGAATGATAGAAACCCCACTTAAAGGCTGAAGGGACTTGAGAGGCAACTTCTAAGTATAATTAATTAGGATAGCCCCATTTAGGGGACTTACAACCGTAATTCGAGCCTACTTCCTAACTAAGTCCCCTGAGCTTAAGGCAAAAATCGAATCTCTAGAACCCCAGCTAAGCAGCTATAACATACTTACACACAAAGACTAAGTCATTTAAGCCCTTAAGCACCTCAGAACCCAAAACTCGAATCTCTAGAACCATGCCTCCAGGCTTTCACGCTGCACCCAGCATCTTAAGGCTTCGCAGCCCTGGATCGGTCACTCAAGGGAGCTTCAGGGTTTAGGGTTTAGGGTTTAGGGCTTAGAGTTTCACATCAAGGCTCGTGGGACATGGTAAAGGGGGGTGATAATTAGGGGGCCCTAAGTAGGGTTATCCTGATTTTACCCTCTCTTATAGCGTTGCTTGTTAAGTCCTTTCAGCCTTTGAGTAGGGTTTGGAGTTTCAGAGTTGCCGACTCGCACACAAGCTGGTGGCAGGAACGGATCCACGGCAACTGGACTTAGTTTTAGGATTTGAGGGTTCAGCGTTTCGGGTTTATTGGCCTTTAGGGTTCTAGGGTTCAAAAACCTTGGCTCTAGTAAGCATCGGATCGCGCATCTGTGAAGGGTTTTGTTTCCCACTGAACATCCTCCCGGCTCCGGCCGTATCTAAGCCTTCCAGTAAACTAGTGCTACGCATGTATATATATATATATATGCTACCATATATATATATATGTATATACATACATACATACAGTATCAATATATATATATATGTATATCTATATATATGTATATAAGGTATGTATATATATATATAGATACTATAGATATACAAATGATATTGACGCTCCGCAGGTCACAATCATGATAGCCCATTGAAGACCTGCATTGGCAGCAGCTAAGCGGGAGCAAGCAGTCGCTGTAGTGGTGGTCGGTAGTGTGGTGGTGGTGATCTGTAGCCTGTAAGACTGAAAGCCAAGCTAGTACTGCAGTGGTGCAAGGGTCTAGTTAATCCTGCAAGCCAAGCCAACACTTGTTGAGCACTTGGCCGATGGTATCTCTAATGATTCTATCGCCAAACGACAATGCGATCTGTAGTTATCACGCCCAGCTTGTTTGCGGCCCGACCTCCTCGCCGCCAGCGCCGGCGACTGCTCTGAGATCATCAGGGGTTACGGACCTTGTGCTCGATGCAGGCATTTGAAGTCACGGGTTTCGAGGGTGACTGTGAGACATGGAGTTCCGGCTACGAGACCAACGCTGAGAGACTGAGAGCTCTGGAGCCCCACCACCAAAAGGATACAACAAAGAAGTGTAGGCTTTCAGACTTCATCCTGATACATTTTCAGCCTCGATAGAGGATGGGCTCCCGGCATTATGCCAACATCTCGTGGTGTTGACTTACAACCTATAGCCAGGTCACAGGGTGCCGGTAAACCATGCCGTGAGCTTTGCTGCCATTCGTTCCAGTGGCCAAGCATCGAGGGGCCTCGCTTCTGACTTCGCGCATGCGATAACCACGGGGGATGTGATTCGGGTTATCCTGAAACGTTTGCATCAGTCCTTCTCCTTCTTGTGCTACGACGACTGCCACTGTTATTGCTACTACGACCTTGCATCAACATTGAATAGAACATGAACACGGGTTGCTCTCGCAACCCACAAGTACCCACAAGCTCCAAGAGAGTCTGATGATTCCAAAGTGGTTGCGCAAAAATCTGTACTGGAAACCTCGAGGTTAAGGGTTCGTTTGGAATCTCGAGGAGAAGTTGCGATGACGTTTGCCTGTTGTCAAAGAGGCAACTAGACCGTTAGCTAGGGAACGGCAACTTCCATCGTTCATGTGTCTGCATGTTTTGCGCACCAGAACACCAAACCTCACTGCTCTTGATGCCTCTGTGAGGCTGAACAGAATTGAAGGGCTTTACACGCAAATTCTGTAATGACAGCTGCTTTTCTGAGCGTTTCAGCCCGAGACACTGATGTTGACCCAACTTCCGATGGGGTGACACATCAGAATGTCGTGTCGCGTGTGATAACATCCCTGCTGCGGGCTAGCCAATACCCACATCCTGACACCCCTAGAGCCCTAAATCCTAGACCGTATAGGCCCCCCGAAGCGTAATTGAACTGTAAACGTCTAAACCCTAAACAACTGAAACATAAACGACGAGTAAGCCCGAATCTTCCGCCAAGAAGCTGACTCGGAGATATTAGCTGCTCGACAAGCTCCGCCATACTCTCCTGGCGAGCATGGAAAGCGAGCTGGCTACCTATCTATTGGGCTTCAGGGAGTTGAGGGTTTGCTGACTACTAATGTGTAAATTAGATAGGCGAAAAACAAAAAGAGACAGAGAGAGAGAGAGAGAGAGAGAGAAAGAGAGAGGGAGATCTCTATGGCAGAAAGCCAGCTGCGGCCATCCAGCTTCCCCTGATCTCCGGTGGCTTGCACAAAATTACTAGAATTAATATCTACAGGAGCATCAGTATTCGTGTACAGTGCCAGCCCTCTGTAGGCATGTAGGTGAATTGACCAGCGGTTCAAAAATGTGGACTAAACCCGTCGATGCGCCGTGCAGTAGCTTCGCAGGGAGTCGAGGACCCCTTCGTCGGAGTCTAGCAGCGCTTTCCGACGCACGCCATACACAACCTGTCGCACCGGAATCGATTGTTTGTTCGGATTCTTTTTCTCCTGGCCTGATCATAATGGGTCGGGACTGAGTTTAAGGCTTAGGCTTTTGGGAGAAGGTTCAGGTTATAAGGTGTATAAGGCCTAGCGGCTGTGAACGACTCTGGTGGGCGTAGGGTGGGTTGGGAGCAGTCTAACAAGACTCGGCTCGGCTGCTCCACAGGAAAACCATCGGTTTGGGTCTTAACCTCGAGGAATATATGTGCAAGGCATTTACATGCAATAATGGCCGTTCTCGTCACAGTCCCGCAACAAAAGCTGCCTATGCGTACTGCCAGCACAACTCACGACTGTCGAGACTTAGGCCGACATGCCACAACTCTAGGTTCTGCATCGGCCGTGGAACGATCACGACGACATTGCGAGTTTGAGAGCTGGTTGCCTCCAGCAACAGCTAAGCATCTCGTTCATCCTACACTGGTGCGTCCCGGTTAATAGTAACCTCCAGCAGTAGCCGGCTGAAGTGCATGCTTTTGCGGTTGCCGGCTTGCCGGCTCTAGTCGGGCGGTTTGGGGCAAAGAGTTCTTTTAGTTCCCTCAGGGCCCTAACCGCTCCTTTTGGAATCCAGGTCTCCCTAATTTGCCCCAAACCCAAAACCCAAGAAGCCCGAAACCTGTCTTTGTTGATCCAGCACTTCGTCGTACTTGAAGACATCCTTGCGGATCCCGAAGAAAAAGCCTGGGCTGAATCCAACAATAGATCACAGCTCGCCCGAACATGGTGGGTTTGCTTACGATTCGGTGCACCTGATTTCTGGTCCCGCAGTCCTCATTTCAGGATCTATGTTAGCATTCCTTGCGTTCTGAGACTCCGGCAGTATGCGCTGGGACCCCGATCCCTCTTGTGGTTGAAACTTTGTCCCACATCAAACTGCTTTTCTATAAAGTCCTCTTGAGACGACGAAGGATAGATACCAAAGTTACAAAGAACCTCCCAGACGCCTATTTAGCTACTCTCAGCTGCCCAGCACAAGCGTAAGCTTCTATGGCGATAAGGGGGCCTCAATAGCTGGAACACTACTGTTGAGCTACATCGTAGATCCCAAGGTGGATTGCTGCAGCCACTCCACAGGGATTACAAAGGAATGTTGTGGTCGGCTTTGCCCCTTTCAAGACCGTTTCAGGCGCGGCAGATCTGCTGGGATCCGACACGGCGAAGAAGCTCCACAGAAATACGGCTCAAATAACTTCGTGGCAGCGTCCCTCACAAGCCCCAGCCCCATGGAGGTGGAAACACTGGCAAGGATTGACAACAACAAACTGTCCCAAAGCAAACACCTCCCCGGCAGTAAACCGCAAAGAGTCACGTCTCGCTCGCTTGGAATGTCAAACTGCGCCCGCAAGATTCTGCCACGGACAAACTGGAGACACCAACAACCCAAGCCAGCCAAGAAACTTTGAACCTGGTTCTGTGCTTCGTCAATGGCTCCCGACACCAGGGGGGACACCATGGGCACATCATCTGCGCCACCTTAGCTTACAAATAATGACGGGGGCACCTGCTACGCTGTGGCGGCTCGGGGTCCTTGCTTTCCTGCATCGAATCAGCGACACGTTAGACTGAAGGCACTGAGGGTTTAGGGTTTAGGGTTGAGAGTTTTGCTTAGGATTCCGATCAAGCTCGCGACCCATGTCGGCAGTCAGCATGCGAATCGTGTCGCCGCCGAAAACACGGAAAACCTGCTCGCGCTGGGTGTGCTGTGCTAGTTGCAGTGATACGATCATCAACGACTGCAGAAGACAGGAATGTATTATGCGCCGATGACTCTGTGACTGTTCTGAACCATGGTCCCTCTTAGTCTTTTCGGCTCTACATGCTTGCAAAACTCCCTGTCCGTAGAAATCCGGTAGCCTTACTCTCTGCAAGGTCACAATACCGCATCTGACAAGGAGGGACTCTTGGGTGGGATCATTTTTGCACACATCCTACAAATACATTTCAGGATGGCTGTCAAGTTGACCCGCACAGGACCCTATGAACGCCTTTTAAAACCCACATATAAAACATGCCCCCGCTAGAGTTGACTAGGGTGCTGGACGAAGACTCTCGACATATTATCGCCGCATATCCTCACCCTCTAAACCCTAAACACTGAAGCCCTAACACCGAAAACTCATAACATAGAAGTTGGAAAGACAGTTGCCTTGGGGTTCCTTACTAATAAAGTTCACGGACATGATACCCGGAACCTCTATCCTAATTATTAAGAACTCATCTACAATCCTTATGTACCCGCATACACCCCCGAAAAGCCCCTGCAAGCCTTTTTCAACCTTCAACCCGAATAGGATGCCTGGAACAGACCAAACCCTTATTGAGCCCTGACACTCTTCATAAGCCTCTTTTACACCGTTACAGAGTCCTTACCTTATTCGAAGCATTACGAACCCTTATTAGAAACCCGTCCCCCTCCTCAACCTACACCCGTTTTGAAACCCTTGTAGTAGAGCCATGTAGAATCTAATGTAGAACCCATTATAAGCCCGGTTGAGACCCTCTTCGAAGCCCTATAGATTCCTTGAAGGATCCCTGGCAGCACCATTAGAGGAACTGTGTTGAATTATTTTTTGCCTCCCGACTCGCTAGGACGAACCTACGATGCAGTACTTATTCGAGCCGTTATATTAAGAAGTGCTGTTAGAACTGCAGTCAAGAGCACCTTTAAGCTCTGTATAAACCCCATTAACACATGATTGTAAATCCGTAGTTTGGGAATCCCGTTAAACCCACCCCGGTTCCTAACCTTTATAAATCCTGAACCCTAAATCCGAAATCCCAAAGTCTCGGGGCCCTAAACCCTGAATCTGAAATTTTAAAACCCTAAAACTTGAACGCTAAACCCTACGTCAGATCCGTTTTGAGAAGAGGCTGCAGCGCACATGCCCTCATGCCCGCCTCACGCCGAAGCTCTAGATGCTAAGCCCGAAATCCCCAAACCCTTAGGGCCCTGAGTCTAAACCCCTCAACCCACGTTAAGAGACCCCCTTAAAGCGACCCTATAATACGTTTGTGGCATGTCGGGGGACTTAGAAAGTAGGTATGTTTATAGACTGATAAGTATCACAACCCATTTATTAGGATCCTTTTTCGGGCACTTGCAACTTTACTTGATACCCGTAAGCCTAAGCCCTGAACCCTGATAGAACCCTCAAAGGACGCCTTATCAGAACCCCCCCTTCAGGAACCCGAATTAAACCCTAAACCTCCCTGAACCTTATGGTCCTAAACCCTAAACCCCTAAACTAAACTTACTAAAACCCCCAAACCCTAAACCCTATTATAAACCCTATGGTGCCTTGTCCGTAAGGCTCAGGAAGAACCGGGAGCTCCCGGGATCGCCCTGGCGCCCGGAGCGGCCACGCAGCTGGTTGTCAATTCGCCGGGCCTCCCGGGCTTTGCTGGGTTTAGGGTTTAGGGTTTAGGGGTTTAGGGTTTAGGGTTTTGGTTGAGGCTTGGGGTTTTGGGTTTAGGCTTTGGGAGGTTTAGGGTATGGGGTGGTAGAGGCTTGCGAGGGTTTTTATGGGTTTGATAAAGGTGTTCGCTTCTTTTTTTCAGCCTTTGCAGCTTCCTTTTAAGCTTTTGCAGTCTATACGAGATTTCGAGGGTCTAGAGTCTAGAGCGTTTTATAGGACTGTAAAAGGCTTTTAAATCTAAAGCTCTTGGGGTATTTTTCGGATTTTAGGATGTATAGGGTTCAGTGTTTAGGGTAGTTCTCTTAAGTCGGACTCTTCTTTGGAAGGAACCCTTCCACAAGGACCCGGAATTACGAGAGCCCGTCATGCTGCCCTCCTTTAAGATTAGGGTTTATAGGGTTGGCCTTTAAGGTTTAGTAAGTAGGGCGAAGGAATGACGTGCGGTTGTTTCCAGGAGTTGCAACTGTCGTTTCAGGGCTCCACCTCATGCCGCTCCGTGCCGAGAACGCACAGGCCGCCAGCTTCCACGACCTCAGGAAGCCGAGAAACAACACCAACAGCGGTACACTACTGGCAGTAAGACATCAAATCTGGACAGCCGGTCGGATGCAGAAAAGCACTTGGATCCCCAAGGACCCCTTCAGCTAAACTACGTTCCAGAACCCGCGGCCATGGAGGTGAGAGTTGTGGGAGCTTGCGTCCTGGACCCGCCTAGTTGCCATTCAACTGTGCCTGCAAAAACGGAGAGCCAGGCATACCCAAAGATCAAAAACACCCTAAACCCTGAACCCCTAAAAACAACCGCCCCTGGACTCAAAGCCCGGAGTGCCTCGCGACTCTGGATCTCGCAAGCTTCAAGGAGGTAGTCCTGCGCCTCGCTCCATCTCAACAGGGTCTAGGTTTTTATGGTGCTAGGATGCACTATATCACTATATGTTGTGCTGGTGGTCGTGGTGGTGGTGGTGGTGGTGGTGGTGGTGGCGGCGGCGGCGGCGGTAGCGACGGCGGCAGCAGTGGCGGCCGTGGCGGCGGTGGCAGTGGTGGCAGTACTCGTCGTCGTCGTAGTCGTGGGGGTAGTGGAACTAGCACTAGTCGTCGGTGTCGTCGAAGTCATAATCCGTAGACGTAGACCCAACCAACCAGCAGCAATCAACAGCGCCTTGTGGTACGCGGCCTTGAGCGACAGCACGGCCGCCAGCACAGCGTCACTAGCTTCTGGCAAGGCCTGTGTCTTGGGGGATGCAGATGCCCTACAGTTGTCCCTTTCTTCGTGCAACCGTGCAGAATGCTGACAAGCGTGGTGTATCGCCAGAACTTTCGAAGTCTGGCTTCTTGGGTGGGGTGTCTTCAGACAATCGTGGGTGAGCTGGTATTTCAGAGATCGTCTGAGCAGCGCTCCTACATGTTAGGACAACTTGCCAAAAAGGGGCCCTTGACCAGCTTTGATTTGTGCAGGGCTGGCTATGATAAACCTAGCTTGTCCTCCCCGGCGACAAGTTGCTCATACAATCTGGTTGAGCAGAATCATCCTCGAGACGAGCCCCTCTACATCCAGCTTCGCATGCAAAGCCCTTCATCACCAAATCCTGCTTCATGGCTTTCACGATCCGACATCGCATCACCTCTCCTGACCCTCCCATACATGTTGAGTGGCTGGGGTACTGGTCTAGTGGGCTCGAGAGGGAAAAACCCTGGTAGTAATATCATCAATGGTCAATTTTTCGAGGTATACACTATACTTCACTACACCATTCTATACTATCCTGTAATATGCTATGCTATACCATACCATACAATATTGTACTGCATACTACTATACTCTACACTATACATTGCTATCGCTATCAAACTTCATCAGCAGCCCCCGACCCTAAACCCTAAACCCTAAACCCTAAACCCCCGAGCCTCAACAGCCATGGCCCGCTCGATGTCTGCCGCAGCCAGAGACGGCGCAGCGCTCGCCACGAGCTGAGATGCCCCCAAGGGTTTAGGGTTTAGGGTTTAGGGGTTTTATGGCTTCGCCGGGAGCTTACTGAGGAGTTTAGGGTCTTCCGGCGTGAGAGTTTATTTCGAGTTTGGGGTTCATGGGTTTGGGGAATCGGGAGTTTATTCAGAGCTCAGGGCCTATAGAGTTCAGGGTTTGGGGATTCGGGAGTTATTCAGAGTTTTGACTCACACAGCCGGACGAAGCCTGGCTAAGCGTTTAGGGAGTAGTTTTCTTAGTTAAGGTTTCGGGTTTGGGATTTGGGGGAGTTTATTTAGAGTTTAGGAGGCAAGGTGCCTTGCCATTGTAGCCTTCGTCCAAAGCAGCTGTGCCCTAAAACCAGGACCGCATCAGGGGGCCTTAATTAAGGCCGTCGTGAAAAAGACATCCAACAGTTCTAACACCCCCCAAATCTCAATAGCTCTGCGCTCCGAAGCTTTGCTGCCAAATTTCAAAACCATCATCAAACCAACTATGATCGCTGTCTGAAGGCTGGGGAAAGAAGCCCTTCTGCCTTTTAACGAGCTAGTCGAAACCCCAAACTGTCTGAGAGCCTCCCCCAAATACTAAACCCTAAACTCTAAACCCTAAACCCTAAACCCTTTTCATCCAGGACACAGAGCAAGCGGATGTGAGCTCTTCCTGGAGCGCATCCTGGGGGTTCCATACGTCAGGGCTGCCGGAACCCACGCTGAGACTTAGACCCCATACAGGGCCGATAGAACCCTTTAAAGGAGCCTTTTATGGAACCTTTAAAGGAATCCCGATAGAACCCTAATGAAAGGAGCCCTGATAGACCGAAGCCTCAAGCAGCACTGGGCCTTTTCCTCGGAAACTGCGGCTTCCAAAGTCTCAGCATGTCGCAACTGTTCAAAACAAGGCAGTCGACACAAGATCCTCCCAAGACATCATCGCCTTGTCCCGACTTGAGATAAGTGCCTTCCGGGTTGGGAAGCTGGGATGCCAAGACGACAACACTCTCAAGCGTAGGCATGGAACATGTTCATGTTCAGCAGAATGTTGATGCTAGGATGTACCAAAAACACCCCTCTCAAAGCACTGACATCTTGCCGAAGGGCGCAGCAATTAGGGTCTAGAGATATGCAAAACGTCCATCAAAACAGTTGCCTCAGCCATAACTCCCACAACCACTACCACCACCGCCGCCGCCGCCGAGGCACCACCACCACCACCACCACCACCACCGCCGCAGCCGCCACAACCACCACCAACAACAACGACAACAATGGTAACAAACAACAATATACGCGGCCCCTGTGAGTGTTCCAGCGTTACCCACAAAGCTCCCCGAAGTCGTGTCTTGCTTTATTGTCACACTGTTCTTCTTGAAAAAAAAACCTTCTGCAGTTCGTGGCTCCGATAAGGGAAGGCACAACTCCGAGAGCTCCGGCGAGTTCTCGTCTGGCGTGCCCTGGGGCGTCGTGAGGGCTGCCGCTTGACTGGGGGTTTCGGATTCAGGATTGAACCCTCTTTTTGACTGGGCTGACGTCTGGCCAGTTTCAGCCACCCCTCCATCGGGAGTTGAACCCTTAACCCTATAAACTCCTAAACCCTGAACCCCTCAACCCTAAAGCCCTGAACCCCAAACCCCGAAACCCTGAACCCCCTAACCCCCAAATCGATGAGTTCAGGGATTCTTGGGTTGCGGCCTCATGGGCTCTTCGGGTTTGGGAGTTAAGGGCTTGGGCATTTGGGTTTAGGCATCTGGGGGCTACAAGATTCGGGCTTGGGGCTTTGGGACTTAGCAAGTGAAGGCATAGTCTTTGGGAAGATCGGTTTAGGGTTTGAGGGTTTCGGCGCTCACACTAGGGCAATTGATTGAGGGTTTAGGGCTTCGGGCTAAGAAGCAGTGCCACGCGACACCTGCAAGACATGTTGCATCCACTCGGCGAGAATCCCCTAACCCTATGGCTTCTTAGCTCTTAAAGCATCCAAAACCACCAGCACGCCAACCGTTTCATCTAGCGAGACTGCAAAAAATGCAGCACTGCAGGCTCAAGAAATCTATCCAGGCAAGGCTGGACCTTCGGGGATTCGGACTAGCCCTATGACCCTACGAAGCTGACGCTGTGCCGGCAGCAGCTATTTCTGTGTCGAGTCCAGGTGCTGTGGAAGAAACGTTCCGCAGAGCCTCCTGCCAGAGGGGTTAACAACAGAACCTGCAAAGCAGGGTGAAGTCGGAAGAGTGAGAAGTTGAATAAGTATGTTACAATACGAAGGATAAACTGTAACGAAGCAGGTCAGATTTCTAGATAGTCAGGGGATGTTACTGTTCATTAACAACGTACAAAAGGATGTGAGCTGCCTTTTGAATGTGGGTAGCAATTCCGTATTTTCTTTCGGCCTGCACTATACAGGTTGAGGAAGCGATAACTCGTCATTCGTCCTTGAGGTACAACTTCGCCATCGCTTTCCCATCTCCACCGAGCACTATGTCAGTCCCTCGGCCTGGCAACAAGGGTTCTTCGGGCTGCTCGCCTTTAGCTGCTCGCCTTTAGCTGAAACACCAGCCAGCCGGGATGGCTATAAGCTTGGCAGTGAGATGAACAAGGCAAATTTTAATGTGATCGCTTTGTGTTTAAAGGGTGAGGGGGGTGCGAAAAGATTTCAAAGCGTTTCCGGACTGGAACATAAACTGTCCGGGAGAATCCGTAAACAATCTACGGCCTAAGGGTTGGAACTTCAGAGACTTAGAGTAGTCAGGCTTTTACATTCGCGATTTTAGCTTACGCCTCAGAGCTCAGGGCAAATTCAAGCGGGGCGGGTCTGAGGGCTTCGAGTTTTGGGCGGCGGGGTTTTGGGATCAGTCATACCACGGCGGACAAGAGTTCAAAGCCCCGTACTTAGGACAAGCAAGTCAAGAGGTTTTAGGTTTTATAGAATTTAGCAGGTGTCTTCCACAGTTGCCCAGCTGAACTCGCGGGAGCTAATTAAGGGATTAGATGAGTATTCCTGCGACAGGAAGAGTTCGCCATGGGAATCATGGGAAAACCCGGCAAGACACATCGCAGCACTGAGGCAAAAACATGCTTCTGTCAGGCCAGCCGACCAGTCATGAAGAAAGAGGTCATGACGTCTGCGTCTCTCCTTGACACTTCCTCCTTGAGCGGTCCGTCTCCCAGCCTGACCTGAATAGCCGCAAGGGCCTTGAAGTCACGCATGGCCCTTTCCACGCTTGCGCGCAGAGGGCCATGGCAGAGGGAGCCATCTGTCAGCTGAAACTGCGCACACCTTGGATACTCTTGAAAGCGATTCTACGTAATCAGGGGCCTGGGGGGTGGTTTTATAAGCTGTATAGTACAAGTATATAAACCACTTCAACTCTCGTTTCTCTGGCTCAAGGTTCGTATGAGCAGCAAAGGCACAAACAGGTGTGGAGCTGTGGGACTCCCGGCAGGTTGGTGAGGACAAGGCCAGGGGGGAGACTCTTCACACCAAAAACCTGCTGCAAAAGCTCTTCCTGCACGGCCAATCGCATGTCTTGCACTGTGGCTGCCGCCCTGCCTTCAGCACATTTCTGCCGCCACCACCGCCGCCGCTGCAGCATTTCCTCGCGTGTCATAGCAAGGGCCTCTTGGGCTGCGTGCCACACCACTTTCACCTCATCCAGACTAAGCAGTCTGTTGTCTGTCACACGCCGACAGGAAAACCGGAGTGTCATGACTGGCGCATCAGCCGCCTTCCTTTCCCGATGCAGCTGCTTGGTTGCGCGGTCCAGGGCTTGCTCAAAAGACATTCCAGCCTCGAACTCATTCAAGAAGCGACGACGCATCAGCAGCAGACCCATGTGCCAATCAATCACGGTGTCCAAACTCGGACTGTGCTGTGACCATACATTGATGCCCTTAAAACCAACACTTGCTCGAAAATACCGGTATGTCTTACCCCCATCACGAGCTGGATACACATGTAAACGGATACCCCGGACACCACTTCGCCCCTTTGGCCCGGGACCCCTTCTGTCGGCTTGTATCTCCGCTTCTCCCTTCGGGCCGTCTTCGGGAAGATCTGGGCATTGATCGCAAAGAGCCAAAACGTTCTCCTCGTCCTCGGGGTCGTCCTCGGACCCTGACTTACATTTTTCGTGCTCCTCTTCGTATGCAGATTCCGCTTGAAGATCGGCTGTATCAAGAAACTTCAAAAGTGCACGAAGCACTTGCGGCACCAGTTTCTTCAGGCGGGAGCGCATTGATCTTACGGGAAGGCGCAGTAGCTCCCTTGCGAGGTTCGAAATCGCTTCGGGCGGTATATGTGAACTGCTGTCCTGATTGCCTGCTGAAGCCTCGCATTTGCGCTTGGCCTTGGCCGCCTCTGATTTTGACTCCCGGGGCTCGTCTTGCCGACACCTCTTACCAGGTTGGGACACTTGCACCGGTTCTTTAGCTTCCCTCTTGTTCTGTGATGCCGTCTTTGCCCGCTCGAGTTCTCGATCATGAGCTGCGCGAAGCCGGGGGTCAGCCAAGGTCTCGAAGGCCCTGACAACTAGCCGGAAGGCTTCGGGGCTGCCCCCTTTGTCTGGATGCGTTGCCAGCGCCTTTCGACGGTATGCCGAACGGATGTCAGCGTCCCCTGCAGAGACTGCTACACCCAAAGCGGCATAAAGATTGCAAAGCTCCATCGGGCCATGTCATGCATGGCTTGGAGAGTACTATATATGCCACTGCAGCTACTGCCACTACTGCTGGCGCTACTACGACTACGACTTCGATGAGAGGTGAACAGTTTAATTCTTCTTCTTATGACTTAATGGATGGTCTTGCAGTGTTTGCTGCACTTCCGATTGCTCTTCTTGCGGTACCGATATAGATATGCGACAGTGGCTGCTATGAAGTCTCGGCAACTTGTTTGCGTTTTGCTGCACCGAAGAAGCTGCAAGAAAAAAACAATTTCCTCAGCTGTCACGAAGCATTGAAGGTTCCAATGCAGTCTCAGAGGGTGTCTTTCCGGCTTTAGGGGTCCTTCTAGCATCTCCCTGACATGAAATCCCACGAACACCTCAAGCACAGCAGCCTGAGATGCTTAGTTCGATATGCCGTACTTAATCCCGAGAGCACGAAACTCACCTTTAAAAGAAGCTTAACCCCCAAACCCTGAGACGATGCGTCCAAGGCCTGCCATGTTGGTTGCGATCGTGATCGCACCAGGGAGACCGCCAGCAGCAACGATCTCCTGCTGCTGCCAGGCATCTGCATGCTTGGGAGTCTGCGGCTGTTCGGGTCCCGGGTGTAGTTCAAAGGCTGCGGGTTCTAGGGATTCAGGCTGGGAGGTTTGAGGATTTAGGATTGAGGCTTCGGGTTTAGGGTTTAGGGGGCTTCCATTACTTTTTAGGAAAGGAAACCCCTACTGCCCAGATACAAAGGATCCCACAGGGTGTAGTTGTGACACCAGAGCCGACACTTGCCTAACTAGGTGATACTAGGTGTCAATTTCAACAGGCACCCCCAATATTAAACTATGACTATAGTCGGGTTTCAAAATCAGGCAATGGGGACTACAAATTATTTCAAGTCGGTACCTAGCTCATACTTACAGTGTCGCAGTGTCGGATCATGGAAACCTATGAAAGCCTGAACCCAACATTGTACATCATTGAGATAGATGGCCGCTCTTCCTGGAGCAGAAATGGCGACAGGGACCAAAGAAGCCCAACACCCCCAAAAACTGCGCACCATCCACGATCTGCAGACAAGCTGCAGCCTCTCTGGCTGCATTCTCAGGCTTGGCGTTTAGCAGCTTGTAGGTAAGACCCTCGCGGCTGAGATATCCAGCAAGGACCTCTGAATTCCTGGGAAGACAGTTTGCCCAGAACATCGGTTGGGAGTAGGGTATACCTGGGCCCTATACAACCTGCCTTTTCCTTTGGCTTACTATGATTTCTTGATACAAGTTTCGAAACAGGTAGGTTAGTTGGGGTTTAGGTATGGGTTTAGCGAGCTGCTGCAAGCAGTGCCGTCCCAGGATGTGCGGCGTTTTTTTTTCAGGATGACATATGGGAACAAGGTGTAGGACTACACATAGGCTTGGTAGCATGTAAACCCTAAACCCTAAACCCTAAACCCCTAAACCCTAAACCCTAAACCCCTAACCCCTAAACCCCTAAACCCCTAAACCCTAAACACATCCACGCGCGAAATGTAAGAATGAATTCTTGTTTAGCCCCCCATCTTTCTGAATAGCAAGATGAAGAGCAGCTGCCTGGCCTGACTATATATTATATTAATTTATACTATGCTACGTTGTTTGAGGTTTTAAATTACTTTATGTTATATATATATATATATGGCTTAATATTAGATGACTAGTTTCGAATTGTTTTGTTGAACTGCTTCTGTTAGCCAGTGATGCGAATCGTTCCCACTGCAGGGGATAGCAGCGAGCAGACCATACTGAGTATACTGAGTCAAACCGCGACTGTGTGCGAGCTAAAACACAATCTGCGTAAGGCCAAATTCGACTTAAGGGTGTATTGCGATGAGTTGATGACACTAAACCCACTTTTGCTTCCAGCCTGCAAACACCTAAACCTTTAAAACCTGAGCTGTAAGCCCTACACTGCTTCAGGGCACTGTCTCTTGAGCCAGCTAGGATTCTTGGAAGAGTTCAGGATTGGTGAAGGACTTGAGGCTAGGGTGCAGCGCCTAAGTTCTGAGGTTCATGGGTTCATGGGTTCATGGGTTTAGGGTTTAGGGTCGCTAATCCTCGTTGTTTTTTTGCAATGGGCGCGCCCCAAAGATGCCAAGCAGCGGCTCAGCTCAGCCGCAACAAATACTGGCTTGGCATGACGAACACTGTCGCGCTCGAGATGGCAGAGCTTGAAAGAGGACCGGCAACCCGAGTAGCTAATGATAAATAGGTATATATACATAGGATCCCCAGGAACCCTTCAAAAGGCCATAAAACCCAACAGCCCTAATTCAAAGTGCCGTAACCAGTTTGAACAGGCCGTGTAGTTTGTCTTGGGATAAAAGAGAAATGAGTAATTACTCGAACCCTATACTATGCCCTAAATGGGGCATTAAGCCCTAAGCCCTATACCCTAAACCCTGAGCCCTAAATCCTAAACCCTAAGCCCTAAACCCTAAGCCCTAAACCCTAAGATCTAAACCCTAAACCCTA
>CAJNDV010023825.1:47464-57559 GCA_905221635.1 Symbiodinium sp. CCMP2456
ATGCTGTTTTGATTCCCGAACGTCATGCAACAACCCGAAGGCTTGTTGAACATCCGGCTGTGTCTCCTAATGGGCAGAGCCTGCGAAACCCTAAACCCTAAACCCTAAAACCCCAAACCCTTAAACCCCTAAGCCCCCAAACCCCCCCAAGCCCCTAAACCCTAAACCCTTAAAGCCCTAAACCCTTAAACCCCCAAGCCCCTAAAACCTAAACCCTGAAACCCCTAAGCCCCTAAACCCCTAAACCCCCCAAAACCCCCTAAACCCTTCAACCCCCTAAACCCCTAAGCCCCTAAACCCTTAAAGCCCTAAACCCTTAAACCCCTCAGCCCCTAAACCCTTAAACCCTGAAGCCCCTAAGCCCTTAAGCCCCTAAGCCCCCAAACCCCCCCCAACCCCCTGAATCTGAACCCTAAACCCCCAAAAACCTAATCCCCTAAATCCCTAAACTCTAAGCCCCAAAGCCAACCCCGGAGCCAGGTACGAACCGCTTTCTTGGGCCTTCGTCGAGGAACTTCCGAGCGAGACCTTCTGGAGATCCTCGGGCTGCTCTGGGGTTCTCAGGGCCTTTTTTGGGGGGTTTAGGGCCTTTTTTGGGGTTTAGGGTTTAGGGTTTTTTTTGGTTTTGGTGTTGGGTGCTTTGGGGTTTAGGTTGGTTTATTAGGGCTTAGGGGTTTGAGGTTTGGGGTTTTAGGGCCTTTTTGGGGATTTACTTACTTCCCCAATACCCAACCTTTAAACTTCTGGGGTTCTTATAATTTAGTAGTAATCTCAAAGTTTAACCTTTTATTTCCCTGGCTTATCGGGGAAGTATGTTTAGGGTTTAGGGTTCAGGGTTTGGTTTTGTTGTTTTTGGTTTTGGGTGCTTTGGGGTTAGGTTGGTTTAGGGCTTTGGGGTTTGAGGTTTAGGGCCTTTGTGGTTTTGGAGTTGTGGGGTTGGTTTTGGGTTTCGGGTCTTTCTAAACCCGATGTAAGCCTACCCTGTTCTGGGTTCCTTAATCTGATTTCTGTATATGAGTCCTTAAAGAGGTAGGTTCTTTGGGGTCAAGGTAGGGTGTCGGTGTAGGTCTGTTGTTGGTTTTGGTGTGTTGGGGTTGGTTTTGGGTTTAGGGTTTAGGGTTTAGGGTTTAGGGTTTAGGGTTTAGGGGTGACTGGGTGTTGGTTTTTGGTGGTTTGGGCTGTTCTGGTTGTTTTCGGGCTCGCAAAGGGTGTCATCGGTGGTTGCCGGAGCCCTGATCCTGTAACCCTAAATCCCCCGAAGCTAGAAGCCCTAGGCCCCAAAACCCTAAACCCTAAAGAACCACCATCAGTCACCACCCTCATCACCACCACCCTCATCGTCAACATCATCATCATCATCATCATCATCGTCAACATCATCATCATCATCATCATCACCATCATCATCATCATCATCATCATGGGGCTCATTTCTCGTGAGCCTAAACCCTAAACCCTAAACCCTGAACCCTTACAGCTTGCGGTTCTGGAAGGAGTTTGCTGAGGAGGTCGCATGTTTCGGAGGGGGGGCGGGGATTCAGAGTTCACGGGCCTTTCGCATGTAATATAGGAGCCCTTAATAATTAGAATAGGGTTTGGGGGGGTATATGATACTATAATCATAGTAAAGAACCCACAAAACCCTATTCTAATTATTCAGGCCCCTGCATCAGGGTTATAGGAGGAGGGTCTAGGGTCTTGAAGGTTTGGGGCTCTAGGGGTTCTAGAGTTACAGTAGAAGCCCAAAAGTTGGAAACCCACTAGCCTCCATCCTCACGAGTAACGTATAGGGAATCCCAGCACTAATTGTCCTAAATCCGGTTTCCAACTTTTTTGGGGTTACTATAAGGTTTATGGCAGCTTTGCGCCATCCTGTGTGCTTTGGATTATGGCAGCTTAGGGCTCAGACTACTTAGTCATGGGCGTTCTGAAATGGGAGTTTCCAAAAATTAGGGTACCTTATTTTGGGGTCCTTATATTAAGGATCCTATTATTTAGGGTACTATATTAGGGTCCGCTATTTTCGGTAACTCCCAAATACAGTTGTAGTACAGAGGCCCCCAAAAGAAACCGTGGTTGGATTTTGCTGGCTTCTTCTAGAAGAGCACAGAAAAGGGATGTCAGTTTAGGGCTTCCGTGCTCCACGTGTCCAGGGCCGGGGTTTGGTGGTGGTATAGGTTCGAGGTTATTGTTGGGCGTGGCTTCTGCACAGGACTGCGGTGTTGTTCAAAGTTCGGTATAGGTATTGGATTTTGTGCCAGAGGCTATCCATGAGGCCTTTTTCAACTTGCCGGCCAACTAACACGACTGCCGTCACCCTTCTGAATACCATCCAGAGGTTCGACGGTGGCGCTAGATCTAAGAATTTTTCTTGTTGGCTTACGGACCGTCGTCAGAGCTCACGCGAGGTGCCCCTTGCTGTCATGGGAACGGAGGCGGTCGAAGAGGATGGAGGTGTGTGAGAGAGACAAGGCTCCTTGTGGTTGAGCATGCCATTCTTGTTATTTGGCCGCTTGTGCTGAAGAGACAGCTGCGAGATCCTGGGCATGACGGTCCGCAGCACTCGCCGGACCTGCCGCTGGTAGACACCCAGCCCCTGATCCTCTTGCATCCCCGACGCTGCAGATTCTGTTGCCACATCATCTGGCGCAAGATCATGAACTCCTCCACGCAGCCTGCCTTACAACATTCATCCTCCCCCAACGCCTAGGCCGAAGTACTTACTTGGAGGGTCAGGGGACTTGGTAAGTGGGTAATAAGTAGACTTATACGTACCTTAAAAAGGGATCCTGATTGGGGTTATGATACTTTTAACTCTATAAAATAACTACTTACTAAGTCCCCCGACCTTCCAAGTAGGCGCGAGGACACCAGTACTTCCTGTCCCAAGTAGGGATGGTAAAGGAAATGACTCTCCAAAGTCCCAAAATCGACATGGATGGTTGTCAAAATTATGGTCCCTTTGGGGTACCCTAAATAATAGGTGCCGTATAATGGGGACCCAAAAAGGGACCATAATTTTGACAACCACCCACATGCTGAACCCTGAACTCAGATACTGGCCCAGAACCTTTAATCCCAAAAACCTAAACCCCTAGACCCCCCAGAGAGCGAAACTTCTCTGATCCCTAAGTCTTGACCCACTTAGACCATCAACACCCCTATGAGGCCCACCGAAACTCCATAAAAATCCTGCACAATCATTCAACAAGTCAACAGAAACAGACGACTCCCTATAAAGACTCATCGACTACCCGGCATAAACAGCAAAAGCCCTAGCAGTTACGAAACCAATACCCTAAACCCTAAACGCGAAACCCCCTAAGCCCTAAACCCCTAAACCCTAACCCCAAACCGAACCCCTCCCAATCCTCTCCGCTCTTCTGATCCGAGGTCTCGTAACTTTGGCCACCCTCGCGGCTTCCTGGCCATGCTTGTTTTCCTTTTCCTTTGTTTCAGGATGGTAAAGCGGTTTTAGAGTTTAGGGTTTAGGGTTTATGGTTGCATGGAGAGTATCAGGGCATTGTGAGTTTCAGAATAGGGGTTATGTGACGTATCTTTAGCTTTCGTGCTCAGGTTTCGGATTCTTCCTATATCAGCAGATGTGTTCAGAGCTTCTGGTACCCATGTATGTATGTAGACTTTTCGAGTTGTTAATTTGCTATGTAGCTGTTCTACCTGGTGATTTGCTCAGGTAACCTTCATGTATTTTCAATGTGTATGTATTTACGTTTGGGTGTATGTATGTGTGTATATATATATATATACGCATACCAACCACCCTCCAGCCGTCCATCCATCCATACATCCATCCATCCAGCCAGCCAGCCAGCCAGACGGCCAGCCAGCCAACCAGCCAGCCACCCACCCACTCACCCAGCCACCCAGGCATGCATGTCTGTTTACAAATCGATCTATGTATCTATCTATCTGTCATCTATCTCCCTATCTATCTAACTATCTACCTATCTATCTACCTACCTCTTATCTGCCTATCTATCTATCAACCTATCTACCTATCTGTCTATCTGCCTATCTATCAGCCTATTGATCTACCTTTTTATCTGTCTGTCTGCCTATCTACCTATCTATCTATCTATCTATCTATCTAGCTATCTATCTATCCATCTATCTATCTACCTATCTACCTGTCTATCTATCTGTCAGTCTAATCCATCTATCTATCTATCCATCCATGCATCCATCTATCCGTCCATCCATCTATCTATCTTTCTATCTATCTGTCTATCTATCTATCTATCTATCTATCTATGTATCTATCTATCTAACCTATCTGTCTATTTATTCTATCTATCTATCCATCACGCCGAAGCCATCACGCAAGCAGTGGGAAGACCGCAGGCGCCGATCATCGAACCCGGACATAAAGCCGAAAGACTCGCACGGTAATGTGTTTGAATCCTAAACCCTTACAGTAGAAGCCCAAAAGTTGGAAACTCAATAGCCTCAATCCTTAAGAGTCAGAAATATGGAATCCCAGCACTAATTGTCCTTTATCCTGTTTCCAACTTTTGGGGGGGTTAGTATAGAACTTGACAGACCTCAGAGCGTTCGCGGGATAAGGTGGCTCTGACTAAGTGACTTAGCCGAAGCCCCAAATCAGCCTACATCCTACAACCTATAACTGTATAAGCCCTTGCTTAGAACCTTCCACTCCTGCGCCCTGACTAAACCTCGGAGCCCGAAGCCCTAAACCTTAAACTTTAAACCCTAAACCCTGCACCTCAAACCCTCAAAGCACTCCAAGCAACCCTAAGCCCTGCACCTGATCCCTGAACCCCAGACCTCAAACCCTAAAGCGTAAAAAACAAATTCGAAGCAAGACTGGGCGAGGTCTTGGGTTGCCGGCCGTCACATGGCGCAGAGACTTCAGAGGCTGCCCCAACTCCTAAACCTAAACCTTTGGCGCCTTTGGATTTGGATGGGCTCCCTAAGCCCTAAACCCTAAACCCCTGTACCCTAAAACCCGACCAGTTCTCCATCTCCAAGCCCTGAATCCATCATACGAAGCCCATACACGAGGCACCCCCGTCGTCTCTACAGCCTAGAGTGAATCCCGGAAAGTTGGGTTTAGGGTTTAGGGTTTGGGGGTTTGGAGGTTAAGGGTTTAGGGTTTGGGGGTTTGGAGTTTTAGGGTTTAGGGTTTGGGGGTTTAGGGTTTTGGAACATGGGTTTAGGATGATGAGTGCTGGGAGTTCCTCTACTCTTCTTGAAGGGCATGAGGAGAATGATGTTCCAACTTTCTGGCTTCTACTGTAAGCCTGAACTCCGAAACCCTCACACGTTTTGAGTTAAGACCAGTCCTTCCCTTATGGCAGGGACGGGGTTTAGGGGGTTACTGGTGCATTGATTCAGTTGGTTGGACTCTTTAACCCATTGCTATTAAACCTGGCAAACTCTGCCAATGCCCGATGAAAACCTTGCAACGACGCTTGAAGGGAGCGAGTCCCTCTGGCAACCTCTTATGCTGAACAAACCTGAACCCTAAGCCCTGCAGCCCTTACCGTTTTAGGGTTTAGGGTTTAGGGTACTTGAAATCTCATAACACCCTTAAACAGCAACGAAAGGTTCTCTTAGAAACGAGAGAAGCAACCAAGGCACCCTACGTCGCCTTCATCCCTTACACCCTAAACCCTAAACCCTAAACCCTAAACCCTAAACCCTAAACCCTAAACCCTAAACCCTAGGCCAAGAAACCCGGAAACCACCGAAAGCCCTAGGGCAAGAAGCAAGACCAACCACCATGCCCTGGGGTTTAGGGTTCGGTGTTTAGGGCTTTAGGGTGGTTTTAGGGTTTAGTGTGTAGGTTTTGTGTAAGTCTAGCTTAAGATACCCTGTTCCGTTAATAAAGGCCCTCTATGATATGAGTAGTTGTCTAAGTTAGGGTATACGGGTGCCGTGCTATATTGGGGACAAAAACTGAACCTAGTTTAGAGAACTACCCAGACTAGAAAAACCTCCAAAAAAATTGACGCCTAGGCTCTTTATTATAAGTTTTGCATATTCTTGCATAACATACACCACCCACACCTTTCCGGACTGGAAATTATAATAACCCTTGTAGTAACCCCTTGTAGTGACCCCATTATAGTAACCCTACGATCATAACCCCTACTTGGAGGGTCGGGGGACATAGTAAGTCGTTATTTCACAGAGTTATAAGTACCCTAACCCCAATTAGGATCCCTATTAGGGTACTTATAAGTCTACTTATTGCCCACTTACTAAGTCCCCCGACTCTCCAAGTAATTTCAGGGCAACGGGGCTGCTCGGGTCGTGCCGTGGCTTCTGGTGATGGCGGTAGCAGCCCGGGAGGCCAGGTTTCAGGGTTTTGGATTCAGGGTTCAGGGTGCAGGGTTCAGGGACTTAGGGTTTAGGGGTTTAGGGCCTAAGTTTAGGGTTTAGGGTGCAGGGTTTAGTGACTTTGGGTTTAGGGGCTTTGGGGCTTTGGGTTTAGGATTTGTAGTTACAGGGTTCTAGGCTTTGTTGAAGAGTTGTTTTCTGACGTTGGGGGGGGGGAGGATTTTGCATTGTCAGGAGGGCTTTAGGCAGGATTTTCAAGCCGAATCACCTAGGTTTCAGGGTTTCGGCTTCAGGACTGTTGAGTTTGAGTAGTAGGCTTTAGGGTGAGGTGTTAAAGGCTGTCGGTCTCGGAGGGAGGCATTGGCTACTAGCGTCAGGATCCAAAGACCGCCGCTGAGACGCATTCCGTCAACTGCCCCAAGATTTGGGGTTTCCGACAGGAACAGGAGTGTAATATAGAAGCCTACATAATTACCTATACTATTTTTTGGGGGGGGGTTCCTTATTGTAACTGTAGTATAATATACCCCAGAACCCTATTCTAAGTATTGAGGCCTCTAGATTAGGGGCCTGAATCCCGCTAGAGGTATACGATGATTCAGCCCAGAACCCTGTTCTATATATATATATATCAATGATTGAGGCCTCTATGCTGTTTAGCTATAGTAGGGCCCTGAAATCGTCAGATGCCTATACTTGGAGTGTTTTTGTTCCTGAAGTATCCAGTTTGTTGGGCGTGGGCATCAATGTCAGGGGCCAAGTACCTACTACTGTTGCTGGTATAATTCCTGTAGTACCTTAAGGACCCTAAACTACGGGAAATTATGGTATAGTCCATATCTATGGGCAATGCAGGATTTATATCATCAGCCGTAGCGATATCAACCTAAACCCGCGCATATGAGTAAATCCTAAACCCTAAACCCTGAACTCTAAACCCTAAACCCTAAACCCTAAACCCTAAACCCTAAACCCTGAACTCTAAACCCTAAACCCTAAACCCTAACCTTAACCCTAAGCTGCTGAACCTCTAGAGCCCCAAGCCACCGAGCTGTCTGGGGGCACTAAGCCGTGTCGGTTCAGTGAAGGGCGTTTAGATGTTTAGGCTTCAGGTTTTAGGGTTTAGGGTTCAGGTTTCAGGGTTGACGGTTTAGGATGGTTTGGGGTTCAGTGTTCCGGTTTTAGGGTTCAGGGTTTAGGGTTCAGGATTTAGGGGTTAGGGTTTAGGGTTCAAGGTTGTGGGTTTAGGGTTCGCGGGACAAAGCCGGATTCCGAAGCCTTCCGATCTTTTGCTCTACCAGGCAAACACAAGCCCAAGCCTAAGCCAACAATCGATTTTTTGGGGCATCGCAGGAGAAAGGTAGTATAGGGGCCTTAATAATTAGAACAGGGTTTTGGGGCCATTATACCATAATGATAGTAAGGAACCCCCAAGATAATATAGGCAATTGTCAAGGCCCCTATAGTAGAAATGGACTTGCAAACTATATCTTGTCGGTGCCACGCTGTTTCTGGGTCTTTATGGGTTGCAGCACCCTTGTGCCACAGGTGATGCTCTACACTCGCTGGAACATGTGCTCGGGCGTGAACAGAGGGTTCGGAGTGCAGAGGTTTAGGGTTTTAGGGTTTAGGTTTTAGGGTTTAGGGTTTAGGGTTTAGGGTTTCGGAGTGCAGAGATTATTGGTCGTAAACAGACCCTGGACCCAACCCTGTACGGGGATGAATCAAACAGGTTTGATTCGTGGCCAAAAAGGCAACCCTGTCTGCAATCTTTACTCATAACTTGGAGGGTCGGGAGACTTAGAAAGTAGGTAATAAGTAGACTTATAAGTACCCTAAAAGGGACCCTAATTGGAGTTATAGTACTTATAAGTCTATAAAATATCCATTTACTAAGTCCCCCGACCCTCCAAGAAATCTATCCGATTCGATATAGTGAGAGGTATCCATGAGAGTTATTTGGCCTGGGCATTCATCAACTAGTGTTTATGTATGTTTGGGGGTTAGGCCCGACCTAGACCCCAAAACCCTAAAACCGCCAAGCCCGAAACCCTAACAGCCAATCTGCAAAACCCTGAACCCCAAACCCCAAATCCCCCCAAACCCAAAACCTCAAAACCCCAAATCCCCTCAAACCCAAAGCCCAACACCTCATTCTCGCCGGCAGGTACGATTGGTTCCAGCGGAATTGGGCCCCATTTGAGGCGCTCAGCTACTTTATGAGCCCCCAGAACTTACTTCGAGGTTCATGGGTGGTTATAAGCAGGGTCAGAAGTCGGGTAACTTTTTTTAGCCCATATTTGGTAAACGCTCAACCCTAAACCCCTAAACCCTAAAGCTTAAACCTCCAGTTATAACTGGAGGTATAACTATCCATGAACCCCGAGCAGAGACTCCAAAACCCTTTTATTAAGGAACAGACCTTAATTCCGGTTAGGGTCCCTGTTGTAAGCTGCGGTCTACTCCCAAATTAAGGGTTTTTGGAGTCTGGGGGGAATAAGGACAGAAGTGACATAAGCATAAGCAGTTTCGAAGATTTCCTCTGCTTGATTGGATAGCATTATGAGGGGATGTGTACGGGATATCCCGGAACCCTAGACCCTAAACCCTAAACTCCTACACCCTAACCCTAAACTCTAAACCCCATCCTAAGTGTTGCTTATGTGCGTTTTGTCTACTTAGGCTCCAGTGTTGGTAGAAGTTCAAAAGAGGATGGCTCCACTTTTTAGGCCAGTAGGGTTTATGTGAGGGTTGGGGTTTAGGGGTTTAGGGGTTTAGGTTTTAGGGTTTAGGGTTTAGGGTCTAGGCGTTTCGGGGATGTGGGAGAATGGTGGTGCAAGGTCAAGACTTCAAAGCTGTGCCGTGTAGAGTGTGGGCTTTAGTGGTATAAAATCTACACCTTGAGCCTGCGCAGCGGAAACCCAAACCCTCACACCCGCCGCAAAACACAAGCCCGAACCCAAGGGGCCCGAGTCCCCAAATAGTAAGGTTTTAGGTCCCAAAATCCATACTCTGAATGGTTTTGGGACCGTGAAACCCTACTATTTGGGTACTCGGACCCTTACTTGGAGGCCCAGGGGACTTAGCAAGTAGGTTATAAGTGCCCTAACTGGAGTTACCCCAAATATAACCCTACTTATAACCGACTTACTAAGTCCCCTGGGCCTCCAAGTAGGGGAAAGTTTGAAGCCTCAACCATTCAGGCGATGCCCAAAAAACCCAAACCCGAGGCTCGAACGGTTCAATCCTAAACTCGCAACTCGGAACCCTAAACTCGGAACATCTTGGCCCCGTAGTAGTTTCTTTTTGGGGATTACCTGATAGGATCAAGCTTTGTGGCTTGCGGAGTCCTGAGGCCTGGTCAACCATCAACTGCACGCATTCCTGGGCTCATAGGGACCTTAACCTACCAAAACCTACTTTTTGTAGGGTCCCTATAAATTCCGTATTAGGGTTAATAATAGGAACCTGCAAAAAGTAGGGTTTGGTAGTTTAAGGGAGTGTGTGATGTCGCGAGGGCAGGGCTATACGGTTTCGGGTTTAGGGTGGAGTGAAGGACTTCGAGACGGTGGGCGAGGACCCCAATACTGGTCTCTCAAATGACCGGGTTTGCAGGTAAACCCTAAACCCTACGTCCCGAACCCTAATATCCTAAACCCAGAACGGAACCCTAAAGCCTACCCCATGTCCCGAACCCCAAACACTATGGCCCCCGCCCCCGCCCCCATCCCCGCCCCCGCCCCCGCCCCCGCCCCCGCCCCCGCCCCCACC
>CAJNDV010023836.1:0-10378 GCA_905221635.1 Symbiodinium sp. CCMP2456
CAACCAGAAGAACGCCAAGTTATTATGATTTCCTTAGATAAGTCCTTCGAAAGGGTAAGCCAAATCAGAATGAGTTGCCAGACATTTCGGAAGTAGTGAAACCTGCACGGGTTTAAGGTTTAGGGGTTCAGGGTTTCAGGGGTTTTGGGGTTCACAGGTTTAGGGGTTTAGGGGTTTAGGGTTTTGGGGTTCAGGTTTTTTAGGGGTTTAGGGGTATAGGGTTCAGGGGTTTAGGGGTTTAGGGATTTAGGGTTCAGGGGTTCAGGGTTTAACGGTTTAAGGGTTTAGGGGTTTAGGGGTTTAGGGGTTTAGGGTTGAGGGGTGAAGGTTTTCCGGTTTACCTCTATCATCGCCCTAAACACCCTGTAGCACTCAATTTAGGGTTTCGGGTTAAGTCTAGGACATTTTCAGGTGGGTAGCTACCGTTATAGGAGCCTTATAGAAGGTCTATATATATATATATACATACCTTATGCAAGCCCATACAAGCCCTTTAGACCCTAAACTCCCCACCTGTAGTTTCCTTTAATTAAGGGTGCGTAATTAGGTGAGGCCCTCCTTAACCCTAAACCCTCGAAGTCGGATGCCTGCGGCTGGGGGTTTAGGCTCGAGAGCTTAGTGTTTCGGGTGTAGGGTTTAGGAGTTTAGGGTTTAGAGATTTAGGGTTTAGGATTTAGGGTGTGGGATGTAGGGTATAGGGTTTAGGTTCTCGAAGCTGTCAGGTGTCGTGTTTGCGGCCGCCACGGAATACATTGCAGCCAGCTGAGAAGACGACCCTTGTGGCACGGTCACCTGAAGCTGGTTTAGGGTTTAGGGTTCAGGGTTCGGGGTTTAGGGTTTAGGGTTCAGGGTTTAGGGTTTAGGGTTTAGGGTTTAGGGTTCAGGGTTGAGGGTTTAGGGGTTTAGGGAACTCTGTGGTGCGGGTATATCTGAGACGCCTGCTGAAACCTAAACCCTGTTTCTCAAGCCCTAAACCCCTAAACCCTTATCCCTAACCCTAAGGTTCCATGTGCCCAAATAGGTATACTTTGGCCTTAAAGTAGTCCCTATATAAGTACTTTGGGGCCAATGTATATACTATGTGGGTACATGGACCCTTAGGGCTTATTAACTTATCCCTAAGCTTCCAGGAACCTTTTTATTGTGTCCTTGAGGGGTCTAGGGCCCTAACTGTAAGGTCCTTGGAAGCATAGGGTGATGCCCCAAACCCTAGAACTAAACTAAACCCAGATCTAAGATCTCGGTTACCCTAAGAGATGCCCTAAACCCTAGAATTAAACTAAACCCAGATCTAAGATCTCGTTTTCCCTTGAGATCTGTTGCAATCCTATTCTAGTATACATTTTTGCCTGAAAGTAGTCCCTATATAGGTACTGTAGGGCCAATGTATATACTATTTGGGCACATGGACCCTTAACCCTAAACCCGAAACCCTTATGGCACCCTTACAGAAGCCTTTAGAGGAACCCTTAAAGGAGCCCGTTTTTTGGGCACATGGACCCTTAGCGATGGTATATACGTGCGCCTTTAGGGGCGCCTGGAGGTAGTTCATGAAGGGTCCAGGGTTTAGGGTTGCTAGGGTTTAGGGTTTGGGGTTTAGGGTTTGGAGTTTCGTGCTTGGGGTTTAGGGTTTAGGGGTTAGGGATTGGGGTTTAGGGTTTGGGGTTTAGGGTTTTTAGGGTCAAAGTATGTACGAAATGAGTACTTGGTGCCTGAAAAGCCTCAACCCTTGTAATTAGGGTCGGTTTGTCTACATGTTCACAGAGGCCACATCCAATCCTAAACCAACTGTGGGTCAAGAGCCCAAAGAGCCAGAAACATACTCATGACATGTCAGAGAACTCGTCTTGCCGAAAGGAGCATTAACCCTATAGTACAAATACAGGACCGTCTCCATTCCCTGAGCATATACTTAGGTAAGGGGCGTAGGATGGCGTAGATATTGTGGGGTACATGCACCTCCCGACAAGTAGTTTCGGACCCTCGATCCTGTATTAGTATATGATTGCGCCCTTGATCTTGTTTTGGTATAATTGCGGTATAATAGCCGGTAGTTGGATCCACAGGTGCCACTGACCCAAAAATGCAGCCAGGAGACGAATATGATTGGAAAGACCGAGAGGGCAAGTACGCCGACTTGCGGTGACACAGTGAACGCCTGGGAGGTGGGAGTTCCGGGTTTAGGTGTTGAGGTCAGGTTTGAGGGTCGAGGTTTTTCGAGCTGAGGGTTTGATGTGTTTGGGGTGTAGGGTCGCACCAGGAAGCAGTGTTTGTCAGAGCTGGATGTGCTCTACGATGACATAAAAACACGGCTCGATGTTGGGTGTGCTATTCCCCTAAGGGTCCATGTGCCCAAATAGCATATACTTTGGCCTTAAAGTAGTCCCTATGTAGGTACTTTGGGGCTAAAGTATCTACTAGTTTTGGGGCACGTACTTCCATAATAGTAGTATATATGGACCCGCTTGGGGTGTCAGTATTTAGCTCCTGCATGCCTCCGTGCATAGATAAGTGCAAACGTACAAACATGCGTACATACGGACATACGAACGTGCGAACCTACGAACACCCTAAACCGCTAAACCCTAAAGCCCTAAACCCTAAACTCGCACAGGTCAGACCAAGCCCCAGCACTTTGGGTCGACATGCAACCAAGAGGGTCCCTCTATACTACGATGATGGAATTAGGTCCCCAAAACCATAATAAGGATGGTCTTTGGGGACCTAATTCCATAATGGTAATGTATATGGACCCTCTGGGCAAGAGGCATAAACGATGGTGATCAGCACCCGCGAGAGCGGAGACAGCAAGGACCACATGATGCCTTCAGGGTTTAGGGTTTAGGGTTTAGAGGGTAACACGGCTTAGGGTGTAGGGCTTAGCGGGTAAATGAAGGTAATATGCAGGGCTTAGCCACAGTCCGCTCGTACTTGTGTCCGCGCTTGCAAGTAATTGACTTGAGTACCACGTCGGGCTTCGTATGTACAAAAAGTACGATGATGCATAAGGTACCTATGTTTTGGTGTGTTTTTGGATCCCTAGTTGAATTCTTCTTTGGGGGGCATTGGTCTCTTTGCCAGTTGACCCCACAAGGGACGCCTCACTTCAACACCCCCCAAAATTAGTCCCTAACCCCCAACATCACCCTAAACCGTTCAACCCACGGTGTGAGCGAATTGAATCGGGCCCCCCAACAATCGACATAGGTAAGCACAAGTAACAAATAGCACATGTTCAGAGATCCCCGCCAGCATGAAACTACAACCAACAAGCCAAGAAACAGCGACTACCAAGAGCCTTAAAGCCTCAAAGCTACGGTAAGTTATGAATGTTACAGAAACTCGTCACGAGTAATTACACTATTAGCACCGCGGTTGTTGAAGACACTATCATGCTAGACCCCAGGGTTTAGAGTTTGGTGCGCAGTTCAGGGTTTCGGAATCCATTTTATCTCACATGCCTATCTCGCTTGTGGTGCTGTGCAGTTTTCCCAAGGAGTTCAAAGTACCTATATAGTCGAATGTAGGGTTTCTATACCAGGAATTGCTATCATGGTATAGGGAAGTATCCCCCGTACCAGTACAAAGGAACCCTAAAGCCTGAACCCCAAACCCTAAAACCCTAAACCCTATGTAAGTACTCAGGCCCCTTCCGGATTTTGCAGAGATTTCAGGCTCACTCGGCGAAAGATCCATGCGGAAATCGGGGTTTTCTTCGTGTTCCTAACTGTTGATGATATGTCCTGCATTACCTTACAGACCCTAAACTCTGGGAATTATGGTAGATTCCTTATTGGTAATGCAGGATTCTAAAAATCATCAACCGTAAGGACCCTGAGAAGGTAAGGGGAAGGGGGGCAGGGGACTGCACTTCCTTGAAAAATAGGGCGATCTAAGCCGTAAAGAATCAAGCCGGGTTTAGGGTTTAGGATTTAGGGTTTAGGGTTTAGGGTTTATCAAGCTCAAGCCTTGTTTAGGGATATTTGTGCGTACCTCAAAGTGAAGCTGGTTGATAATGTCACATTGTGTTGATCTTGTCCTCGCCTGTGTTTCCATTTGACTGCACTTGTACGGTTGAGTACGTGAGCCTGTCGTGACCAAAATAGTATTGGTAATTATTTAGGCCCAAAACCCTAAACTCTAAACCCTTGAAGACCTTGCATTAACTTAAGATCCCTTGAAGGGACCCTTGAAGGAACGCTAAGCCCTTCAACGACCCTGACGCTCAGAGTCCCTTAAGCCGAATCTCCTTTCAAGGGACCCTAAACCCTAAAAGCCCTAAACCCTAAACCCCTAAACCCTACGCCTCTAAACCCTAAACCCTCTGGGCTAGACCCTAAACCGCTTAACCCTAAACCCTGAGTGCCTACAGCAGTCCTCAGCCCTTCAAAGAACCTTGAGCCCGAAGCCCTTAAAGGAATCCCAAGCCCTAAACTATTGAAAGAACCCTAAATCCTAAAGCCTAAAGGCCTAAACTATTGAAGGAACCCTAAATCCTAAAGCCTAAAGGCCTAAACTATTGAAGGAACCCTAAACCCTAAAGCCTAAAGGCCTAAAAGCTTAGACCCCCAAAATAAAGGAACTCGAAACACCTAAAGAAACCCCCTAAGGGAACTCTTAAGATCCCTTAAAGGGATCCTCAAAGGAACCCTAAAGATCCCTTAAAGGAACCCCCTTGAAGGAACCCTATAGATCCCTTTAAAGGAACCCTCGAGATCCCTTTAAGGAAACCTATAGATCCCTTTAAGGAACCCTGGAGATCCCTCAAAGGAAATCCCCTTAAAGGACCCACCAGGGCCTGTCCAAAGGTCCTGCAGCCGGAGGATATCGGATGCGAAGGTGGCATTGATGGAACCCGAGCCATAGGTCCTGGGCTCTACTAAGAAGATCATGGGACTTAGTAACAGCGGGGTTTAGGGTTTAGGGTTTAGGGCGGCTATAAATGAGGCAACTATACTGATAGGTTATTATAACCCCAGTGAAGGTTCTAATACACTCAACCCTAAACCGTCTTCTAACTGAACTCAATAAGTTCCATGACTTTCTTTAAGGGTTTAGGGCTTAGGGTGCCCTGAAGGCTTTTAGTGTAGGGTTCCGTGAAGGGTTTCAGGGTAAACTCTAGGGTTTAGAGTTTAGGGTTTAGGGTTTGAAGGGGTTTTAAGTTCAGGCCGTACCTGGACAGTAAAAGACCTTCCATACCCTACGGGTCCATGTGCCCAAATACTATAGACTCTGGCCGTAATGTAGTCCCTATATAGGTACTTTAGGGCCAATGTATATACTATTTGGGTACATGGACCCTTAAGCCGTAAACCCTAAACCCTTATGGTACCCTTACCCAAGGCTTCCAAGGACCTTATAGTTAGGGCCCTAGACCCCTTAAGGACCCAATAATAAGGTCCCTGGAAGCCTAGGGTTACAGAACCTTTAAAGGAACCCTTCAAGGAGCCCTGTGGTTGGGTACATGGACCTAAGGAAAATCATATGAGGGCACCCCCCAAAAAAGGTAGGTTTATTAGGGTCCCTAGGGAGGGCCCAGAGCCCTAAAGTTTAGGGTTTAGGGTTAAGGATTTTAGGGTTTTAGGGTTTTAGGGTTTAGGGCTTAGGAATCTAGGGTTTAGGGTTTTAGGGTTTAGGGTTTGGGGTTTAGTGTCTTAGGGTTTAGGGATTTACAGGGTTTTAGGGTTTAAGGTTTAGTACCAGGGCTGGGTTTCTTAGGGTCCAGGTAGGGCCTAGGGTTGGAGATTGTACCCTAAACCCTAAACCCTAAACCGAGGGTTTTGCGTGTGAGGGCTCCTGCAGGGCCTTTGGCCTGGGCCCTGCAGGTTCGTGTTTTAAAGTTCCCTTAAGGGATCTATAGGGATCGACCCTAAGCCCCAAACCTTAACCCTAAAACCTAAAACCCTAAAACCCTAAAGCCCTAAACCCTAAACCCTAAACCCTAAGCCCCAAACCATAAAGCCCAAATCCTACACCCTGGAACCCTGGGCCTAAACCCTAAACCCTGAAGCCCTACACCTAAACCCTAGACAGTAAAGCCTAAACCCCGTAACGGTTTAGGGTTTTAGTCTTGGGGCTTTGGGTTTGGGGTTCAGAGGTTTTTGGGTTTCGAGATTCGGGTTCCTGTAAGGGATTTCAGTTAAGGGCGGCGGGGTCAGGGTTTAGTGTTTAGGGTTTTGGCTTCAACTGGTACCTGCTTTGGGGCCTAAGGTCTGTAAACAGTACCTATTCTTGGCTATTTGGAGCCCCAGGGAAGGGGTTATAGCCAGTTATGGCCGAAACCCTAAACCCTAACATGGCCGAGTGTTTTGAGAGGGTTACACCCTATGACACAAGGGGTCATCACCTGCGAATTTGTGAGGTTTGGAGCTACAGGTAAACCCCTGTAGATCCCTGTAGAACGCTTAAAAGATCCCTTGCTTCGTTGCTGAGTCCACAAGCCCAAAGAAGTGCGCACTTTCAGTGTTATAAGGAATCAGATTATCCCCAAAACGTGTAAAGTGTATTCATTCAGCTACCAAGCTTATATGAACCCTGAACCCAGGCACCCTAAACTCGGGAACCCCAAACCCAGAAACCCTGAACCCAGAGATCCAGAACCCCTAGACGCAAACGTGTGCGACCCAGATGTTACATCATGTCAGACATCTGGTCTGCAAAGACACGTTCGGACTCGGGCTGCCGCTGGGCGGACACGGCTTCGAACATTATTTTGCCTTCCCCCGCTACGTCCTTTTGATCACATGCATGAATAAATGTCTGGACAATTGTTCCGATGCACAGTCCCCCCCGTCTAGAATAAATATTATTAAATATTTAAGACACCCCTATAATGCAGTGGCTGTAGGCACTGGTCTCGGAAATCTACGAGCTGCAAAAAACTCGGGCGTTCCGGGATCTTCAAGGATCAATCCTCCCTCTCTGTCTGAGCTGCGTGTAGTCTGTGCTTCGAACGGGACTGCATCCTCGTGCGTGCCCCCCGACTGTATGGTATGCCCATGTCCCTAAGTATCTTCGCTTGTGCTTCCACTGCTGGCAATTCAGACAATGAGTGCTGAAGCAACATGTCCCTCATGTGTTGACGGACGCAGCAGGGAGCAGTTGAAGACGACAACTTGTCCCTCACTTGGGGGTAGAAGGCTGGGCGCTTTCTGCTTGCATCGCCGATGTCTGATGACTCTTGACTTGAACATTTGGACCGACAAGCCAAGCATGGACAAGCTGGTGCAGGCTGGATGCCATCGACTAGATTGCGGCCCGGAGAGCCGTGTCTGAATGTGCAGTTTGCATTTCTCAAAGTATGGCCAAGGCTTTGCACACATTGGAGCACGCGAGAAAACAGACCCAGCATGCCCACGGCAACGATGATTGCAAGACAAGTATTGCAACATGACGTGCAGGCGGATATCCTCGTAAGCGAATTGCGCACGTACGCCCATGGCCCGCTAAAGTTTGGAGCAATACAAGCCTGACAGCAAGTTGTGGTCTCTCTGCCTGGGGTCACACGGCTGAGCAGCAAGTCAGAAGACATCTTCTGTTGCTTACTCTTCTAGTTCTTCTTACAGGCTTGCTTAGAGCGTTGGCCTTGGGAAGTTTGCAAGCCACCTGGGAAATCGCAATTTATATGAAGCTCTGGCATCTTTAAACCTGCTCATGGGCTGGACTCGAAGCGAATTGGAATAGAATGGGATGCCATGGCCTTGAGAATATCCAACCAGGAAGATCCGATTCGGAGCGATCCCGCGGCGTACCTCCGCTTTGCTTCACTGGAACTTACAAAATCCGTGCAGAGGGTCCCTGCGCGTGACATTGCGCAAGACGACATCGAGCTGTTTGACGGCTTGTCTTTATCTGAGTCTCTACTCACTCTGCTCGTGTACTGTGCCAGAGGGCAGCTGTCTCTCGCAGGCACTATTGAACTATTGTACACGGTGCTTGGAGCAACTTTTCTCTCCTGCAGCCGCTGGAATGGCGCAACCTCATCCGGACATGTGCGCATTCTGCACCTTCCAAGCAGGCATGGGGAGTTCTGCCATGAGCCTATGTCAGCAAACGCCTTGCGAAGCTTCTGCGAAGCTCGGCGAGCTCGCTTTGTTGGAGCTTCTTGGGCTTTGACCGCAATCCTTCGAATTGAAGGGAGACGACACGCTTGACTTGAGTGCAGTGCGACTTCCGGCTTCAAAGTTCCGAAGGGCGAGAAACGCGATCCTATGATTCTAGGATAGTCCTCCGGTATCTTCAAGTGTCAGCCCAATGGAGTCCAATCTGAGCCCTCTGCTTCTCCCAGCGCTGTTTTTGCTCCTCCAATTATTCCTCTTGCAGTCATGCCTCTCGTTCGGGTGGGACCTGCTCGTTCTGTTTCAGCTACGACCAACTTTTTGCACATGAGGCTTGTTTGGCAAGGTTGGTCAGGTGAGCGGCCGACTGTGGGCAAACAGGCTAAAATCTCCGGAAGTATCTCCTTCATTTTCAGAGTTCAGCCAGATCTCGACCTGGTAGAACAAAGAAGCAGTCCGAAATACCAGCCGGCTGCTGGATTCTCACTAGCAGGGTTCATTGGCTCTAGGGCCTAGGGAACCCCTGAACAAACTCGACAACCGGTCTCAGAAGTGACGTCGCCACAGTGCGTTTTCGCAATGCCCACTGTCCTCGCTGCCACATCGCCTTGCGTTGGCCGTCGCGTGGCATGGAATGCCTCCGGGATCTTATCGGAATCTGCTGACGTTGTCTGCTTCGTGTGACAGCCCCACACAGCTCGAAGCGGAAACCGGGTTTTCGTCGGCCTCATGGCTGGGGGTTGTCAAGAGCATCGCGAGATGATCGTGGCTCGCTATTGTTGGGGCCAGTATAATTAAGTAGCTAATGGCATACTGAGCACGGTATTGACACTTGAGAACGGCAGTAGTTCTGTGTTGACGGCCCGGGGTGAAGCTATCAGCCGCGATGACAAAAGGGATATTGGTAGAGAAGAAGGGACGCGAGACCTGGATGGGAACAACAGAGACAACGAAAAGTCAATGACAAGGGAAGCAACAAGGAAAAGAGGACAGCGAGAGAGAGAGAGAGAGGTATGTGTATAGTAGCATATATATATATATATGTAAACATATATATATATATATACTTGGCGTACTTCTGAACCCCTCCTAAAAGTTAAACTTTTAGCCCAGATATTATAGTTCATATAGAAACCCAAAAAGTTAAAGTCTAAAGAGCCAACCAGAAGAACGCTAAGTATATAGCTATCTACCCCCGTCCTCATGTACGAACGCTCTGGGCGTGAATTGTGCGCATTAGGCAATGTCTCTACAAACCCACATACAAACACGCGTAATAGAATGCTCGCTTATGTAACATACTTGGGTGCTTAACCACCTGCTGAAAGAGGCTTCGCCGTTGGTGAAAATCAGAAAAAATTCTATATGTTTTAGCTGTATATTGCCTCTGGTTCTCAGTAATCGATGTTCATGGCTCTTGCTTTCCTGTTTTCTACAGTTGTATACTCTGAGTTTAGTTCATCTTAAGTCGGTGCGCAATTTAGGTCATACTCCTTCTATCGAACTAGGATTTTTTTTTAACAAAATCGTGTTAGAAATTTGCACCAAGTAGATGATGACCATTAAGTCATGCGTGTCAGAATTCTGTTGTGAAGTGTTGGTATTGTACTGAGCAGGGCTCGTTCTGTAAGCACCAGCTAAAGCCGTATCAATATGATTGCACAACAGTCAAAGGCCCCAACATGAAGCCACATGAAAAGCATCTTTTCTGTACACCTTTGGAAGTGTGTACATCAAGCAAGTAGAAGCATTTCCCGCAGCAAAGGCTTCAATCATAGACAAAAGCGTAAAGTTCCCGCACATGGCAGACAGACGAGAACAATCAATGGATTGGCCTTCTCATGGTAACGTCTCCAGGCAGAGGCTAATATCTACTTTTGGGCAGAACAAGGGTGAGTTTCATCCAAACTTGTTTGGAAATATGCCACTTTACATGCATATGTGAGCACATCGCATGAGTACAGCTGTGCCCAACAGAAACTTCGTGTTTAATAACAGCAACTCGAACAGCATAGAATTACCAGTGTCAAACTTCCAGTGCGTGGAGCACAAACTGATAGCAATTTTAACAGAAAGGCAGAGTGCATTCTTCAATTCATAACCGTACGAATTCAAACCAATTCAAAATGCATCCAATTGAATTCGCCTCGGATCCAAGATGAATCCGTTAGAGTCCACTCCGTCTTCGCGGCGGGAGTTTTGTAGTTGAGAATAAGGAAGACAGATAAGATCTCGAGGCAAAGCCCCCGATCCCAATAAACCACGCCGTCATGAAGCCGAGACTTAGAAGACAGGTGTGGGTACCGGGGGGGGGGGGGGGG
>CAJNDV010023836.1:10393-35868 GCA_905221635.1 Symbiodinium sp. CCMP2456
GTATGTATCTATGTGTATGTATGTGTATATATATATATATAAACACATACAATCTCTTTGTACATATATATGTGTATATATACACACATTTTATTAAGACAACATTCGAGGACCGCTAACTGAAACAACTCAAAGACAAGAGAGCAAGCATGTTATGTGTGAGCAGGTCAAGCCGATCCGAGCAACGTCGACGTGTATCCTCGCAAATGCAAGGGGAAAAGACATTCTGAAACTTTTCATACTTTTCGGTGTCTCAGAAAGGATCCCGACTCTCGACATCTCTCGACTCTTTGAGCCTCGCGAAGGTCAACGTCCACCTGGAGTGCCTCAACCTGGCAAGCCGCGGCAAGCTGCTGGCAAGGCTGAGGCCGCAGAAACGCAACGCGCTCCAGCCCACCCCAGCCCACAACGTGCGTCTCTCTCGACGCGGACGCGGCGATGTCCATGTTTAGTCACTGTTTCGTCTCTGATCGTCCACACCTCCGGTTCAAAGCACGAGAACAGGACATCGCCAAGCAAATGCCTGCACCACGGACATCAGTGTCAGGTCTTCATGAACAAGAACCAACAGCCAGTACAAATCTTGTGTTGAGGTTTATATCTGGCCGGGCGCTAGCAGTTATGCATCCAAGTAGCGCTTCAGCTGTGGCAGCAGCCTGCGTGGCCTGCGTCACAAAGGGATGACATGGGATATCATGGGATGACACAGTCGCAGACCACGAGTAAGACCCTGACATTCACCGATGAGGCGCTGCTTCGCCGAGTCGGTTTACGGGATTTCTCCTCCTTTTGCGGCCGCACCTGAAGACTACGGCCCGACTACGGCATGCTGCGGCATACCTGACATCCTCATACTTCCCTGTCTGGCAGCATCCTTTCTTGTCTGTCTGAAGGCAACAAAACATGTCATCTACCTGTAGTATCTTGTCCGTTGCTAACACTGGGCTTGGTCAGCCGGACCAGAAAAGCTTGGGCATGAAGCGGACTTCCGGTATCGCTGGAGTTGGTGAAATGCGAGCTTGGTCAAATGCGGGCACCGCGACGCCGCGACGTCATGCCAGCACTCCCCAATTCTGGGTGACGGTTCGCCGGTGCCAACCGCCACATCGATTGAACCACGAAATGGTTTGCAGCACATGCCGGACAGCTTGGCGCCGGTGAAGGAAGCGAAGTTGAAGAGTGGCCCAATCATGTGTAACCGGACATCTAGATGGAACAAGCGGAGCACCGGCAGATGGCCGACTGCCGGCGATGACGTACTCTGACATCTAATGTCTGTGTGGCGCATGCGGCGAGGTGGGGCTCTCGAGCCCTGGACGGTGGGTGACGGAATGGACGAGAGTTGTATGAGTTGTCGAATTGTGGCGATTTTGTGAACGACTTGCCTGTAGGACGGTGGCGACATTGGCGACCAAGGCAAGATGGAAGGGCGCACTGCGACTTTAGCAGAGACCGTAAGTCCAATGCGAGCGGTCCTATAGGCATGAGATCCACACTTGGCGAGCTGCAAGGCTGCCCGCCGAGTGATGTCATGTCAATATGCATATTCTGCAACGGCACGGAAACACCATACCATGAAACACCCGTGCCATACAGTTCGAAGGTGACTATGCCTATTTTGCTTGGGCTCCAGCGCTGCGAATTGTCTTGGAACCTCGAAACACCGTCGACGGAGGTTCAATGTCAGGTTCATGTTCGGATCTCTTGCAACAGCACAGGCTCAACTCTGCAGCCAACCAGGTAAGTGGAACGCTCAGAAGGATCTGGATATCATCTAGAACTCCGGGGTAACTCCTTGTGTCAGTTCGAGTCTGGACGGCATCACTGCAAAATCGATCGCGTTGTCACGGGAAAAACCTGAACTAGCGGAATCAAGGTCTCGGCTGCGCTAATTCCTCGTCCACAACTATGCCAGAGCCATCACCTGTGCCAGCCATCTGGTCAAGCAACCGCGGTCTCAGGCATTGTACGAGTAGCTTCATTGTGAATATACATGCTTGCCAAGCTTGGCTATTCGTTTGCAGTCTCTGCGCGACACGGACATCTTAAAATGTGAACTTGAAAACTGCCTTGCAACATCGCTTCGATGATCCTTCTCGGCACTCTGGCAAAGTGAGTAAGCGAAGAATCATTCGATCTCGAGGCAAGGCTTGCAGCGCACTGGCCCCAACACGAACACGGAATTCCCAAATTTTGTCAGGAGTCAAAGCGAGCGAGGCGAAGCAAGAACGGTGGTAGTCAGGATCCTAAAGCAAACCTTGAGACAGTAAACAGAACTCTCGTGCATCTAGCGGATCTTGCGATGTGGAGCCATACATGCCATGCAGCCATGCATGACAAGCCAAGTTGTAAGTCAGCACCCCGGAAGTAGGGCCTCTGAGGCTGAAGTGATGATTCCTGTTTTTGTTTACGCCAGATCTTCTGATCTCGGTCGACCCCCTTCCACTCTATTCGCAAGAAGCCAGTGCTGTCCAAGAATGAAACCGAGAAATCGAAATATACCCAAAACGTGCCATCCCTGCAGGTGCGGGTCAGTTCGAGTTCATTTCTTGAAGTGCTCTTCCGAAACACGACTTTCCCATGTGTGGTCTTGAAGCTCTTAGCAGAGGATGCTGCACTCCTCCTGCGCTTTCCGTCATTGGGAGATTATCCCCAACCGGCTCCTCGTCACCGGTGTCGGCCCACATGGCCTCGCCCTGGGTCATAAGACCGGGCTTTTGGCAGCAGGGCGCAGCTCGATCGGTGTACAGTTCAATGGCTTCACTGCCCACTGCAAGAGCATTTCTGCAAAAGCGAGGGTAGCCCGATGCCCAACAGAAGCCCGTGCAAGGCACGAGGCGGAGATCCAGATATGGTACCATGAAAAAACAAAGGCTGCATTTCTGGTACTAGGGCCGCTGATGCTCTCTAGGCATCATTGGCGGTTCAAGACAATAACTCGAATTCAAGCAGGAAGGGCGACAAGGCAACAAAACGGCGAAGCATGCGAACCTGCAAAAAGCTGCGAGTCGTGAACTTCGGGTGTCACGTCGTGGCGCTACGGGGGCCACATTGAGATCCACAAAAGCTGCCATGCTGCATTCCTGCCACAGTGGGGTGGATCTTCTGAGGTGCCAACCCTGCTCCCCCCCAACGGTGCGGTGCACTTTTCGGACTCATGGGATGGTCTGAAGTCTTGGGAATTTCGAGGGATGGTCCTTGGCAAGGTCTTGGGATGCGAGGGCGCTCTTTCACTCTTCGGAGTCCGCGTTGGCATAATAAAGTTTACAGGCCACTTCCTGGTGGAGCTTCGCTTATCACTTAAAGCTTCGTCATGGCGCTCCAGGGCACTCCGTGCGCCACGTCGTGATGCTCGCAGCCTCTAGGCCTGCGTCCCCTGCCTCAAGTTCTTGAAATGAACAACTATAGTCAGACCATGCTGACCGGATCTTGATACAGAAAAACTGCGCAATCAACTTCCACTGCCCCATGGAAATAAGAGTGCCAGTTTGTTTGAATCGGGTGCATGGAGTTGTTGCTAGCCGCTTTGCAAGGCACACCTCGCGGTCACGCGGCTGCTGTATCCAGAAGCTCCAAGGGCTTCGAGACCAGGGAGCCGTTGCCTTCTGTACGTCAGAACATCATTTCACACCGAGAAACTTGATTCGACCCTCCTGCAATTTCCATGTATATAAGTACCTCATTGTCACAAAGCCATGTGGGCAAACTCTTGTTGTCAGTTCCCTGCAACAACTTCGGCTCCAGCTGAGCACTGATGCAGGACGCCACTGTCGTCATCTCATCTGTTCTAGGTTTCATCTGGGGCATCCGGAAAGCCTGCTTCCTGAGCATTATGGCACAACGCCGTCCGCGTTCCGAGCGAGAGCTTTGCGTGGCGTGGGTCGACACATGATGTGGTGTGGCAATGCGGAAACACCATGAAGCACGAAAGGAGGACAGCACCAAAAACGATTAGACATCTCTTCGGTCGCGCCCACCTGCTCGAAGCAAGTGTAGAAGGTCTGCGCTGCTCTTCACAGAGAGCGGGGACCTGCAATTTCGATCTGCGTGCTTGCCGCACTTGCAATCTACACCGCTGCCTCCACTGCCCAGCGTCCTGGAAAACTCTGCAGGCATGAACAAGGGAAAATTACCCAACCTTATCTGCTGGGCAGTTTCTAAAAATCAGACAAAGGTAGAATGAACAAGGAAATTGCAATTGCGGCTCCTCGTTGTCATCGCCGCCCAGCCCTTGATCCTGGCATCGTGGTGAACTTCATTGCGAAACCGAGCAAGCCACGCTAAGGGGCTCCTGTCGAAGGAGGTGACGGGCCCAGGAGGGCTGATCTTCTGAGCTCTTCAAGCTCGCCTCAGAAATGGCCATCATCCTACCATCCCCGAACTGCATATTTGCCATGATGTTACCTCGTCTGTTGATGGAGCTTTTGCTGTTGTGGCCGAAACCAAACTATACCCAATTGCGCTGAGCGGCCACAAGGGCGCCATCCCGCTTGGAAGTCATGACTCTCTGGGACTAGCCGGCACATAACGGAATATCTGCAAGTCTGCAAGTGAAGGACGCGTCTGCTCTTTTGCCAAGTCTTCGTGCCGGTCCCTCTGGTCCAGATTCGGTGCGAAGCAGATTGAACTACAACGACTATGACTATACGGATCAGACTGTCAGCATAACTTGAAGATCTGCAGCCACACAACGAACTGCGCAGAACGCAGGCATGGCCAGATGCCGATTCCCTGCAACATGTTGGCAGCTTCCATTATATAACATATCGAACTGCTTAAGGCTCAGGGCGCATGAGGCTCAACCAGGCCCAGGACATCACCTGACCGTGCGAGAATCTCTGCCAACGCCTGTAGAAATTTCACAGGTGCAGGCATATGACCTGCACTCTCCAGCAGGCCGGGAGGCGAAGACTGCCTGCAGTAGAGTGTGGATTTCATGCGACAACCCTCGTGTCCCTTGGCTTCCGCTTTCAATGATGTGCCGACAAGCCGTACACGCTTGTCTCTGGCCGAAGAGTTGCATTCCGATTCTGGAAGAGAGGTCGACCAACCGCGAAGTAATTACACATTACGACTGACAGCTATCCTGACAAGAACAGATGCATCATACTCAGAATGACAGAGGAAGATTCCACTTGGCAGCGGCAACAACAGCGTATCTGAGATTATCGCCGCAGCCAGTGTTGTGCGTACTTCTGAGCATGCTGTCACGACCAGATGAAGCCAGGATGAGGCCAAGAGACCGCGAAAACGTAGCAGGTCATGAAGCCACGGCTAGCGATCGAAACAGTACACAGTGGTTCACCTTCCCACGCTTGGTCTCCGGTCAGTGGGCATGTGGCACACTGAGGCCCACCTCTGGCCTCTCTCTGCCTCCGAAACGCCGGTTTGCAGCAAACAGCTGCCGCCTCCCTGACCACCCGGCCGACTTGATGCTCTGGCACTTGCCGGTGAGGAGTACTTGCAGTAATGCTCAACTCCTGCCGCGGGCCTGCAGACTGAAGCCGACTGCTTCGAGCTCAACCGTCGCCGCGACCGCGAAAACGCACGCGCTAGTGCCGCTAGTGCTTTGCAACCACGTGTGACTTCTCTGAGCGGACAGGTGCTCGGGGAAGAAGTCCATCAATTGTGACTTAAGCAGAAGCCGTGCGAACACGACAATGACAATGCCCAAACGAATGCCAACGATGCCTTCTCATGCTATGGTGATTCTTGTCAGGAGGATCCTAAGCCAAAGAAACGAATGGCACAGGAAGACGGATATCAACCAGACACCATCCCAAAGCATGTGAACGTAATCAGATGCATACTGCAGCCTGATTATGGCTTAGGCATGCTTAGGCTGTGGCCTCGAAATCTCATCTGGGTCGAGCGTTGGCACGTCATACCTGATTTCTCGACTGATGTCTTCACAAAACGGCGGCCAAGAGTCGACAATGTTGGTCTCATCTTTCCGATACAAGCAGGCCAAGCATGCGCTTCCTTGCTATTGCATGCGTTTGCTGTAACATGTCAGCGTGTCTAGTTGCCCATGAATTTCACTCGTACAGCAGACGTGACCTGACCGGCCCCTGCATGGCATTTGCAAGGCAAACATTGCCACCGCTGCCCCAGACACGAAGGCGCTGCTTTCACAGCCGGTGAGACCATGAATGGTCACGTGGTTGCACTAAGAACTCCTGCTGTCTGTTCCCTGGACTATGCGGTCTGAACGCCCCGAAAAAACCTCGATTGTAGTTTAAATGTATGGGCACCTCGACTTTCGCTACTAGCCAAAACTCCCTTTAGCTTCCTGTAATTATCGAAGGAACCAAAATAACCAAGTCGACGGCCAAGAGTGCCGCAGCCCCTTGCTGCCGATGCCTGCGGTGAGCTGTCTTGTATTAGCTTGCATTGATGAGGCCCCACATCCCTGAGCCTCGCAGCGGTGCTGTAGGAAAGAGAAACCGCAACATGGGCAAACCTCAGAAAATACCGTCTTTTCGCTGATCACTGCTGTGAATTTCTATAGCGTGTCGAATCTTCTGTGCAGGCATGCCGGTCTCGTGGGGTCCAGAAAGCTTGGCGTGATGCCCATTTGCTGCAGAGCTGGAGCAGTTGTCGACCAACCTTCACAGGGAATGGCCACCCAGATTCTTTGAGAGATGTGATTGCTATGAATCTTGCCTTGTCCCGTATCGCCGAGGCCGTGCAGCCATATCTGGGCTGCTTGTTGTGCTGCGCTGCTGCGGATCATTAATGGGCCCTCGCTGGTCGATTTTTGGAGCTCACGGCCGAGCTGCAACAACCGCTTCACCTTCTGCCTGTGCAGGAGGTGTACTCAGAACCTGGAAGTACAGCAGGCGACTTTCACAACCAAGCTTGCGAGCATGGATGTTTCGGAGCACCTCTTCAGCTACAGCTGCTCCCCATCGAGGGCGCTTACATCTTTGCGCTCGCTGGACTGTGCAGGGCTCAGTGCTGGCTGGAGTATGCTGGAGTGACACTGCCCGGCACGGCATGACTTGACCCATCTGCCTGTGAGGCCACAAACCGCAACTTGAGCAGCCAAACTGCCCGGAGACGGCAAGACCTTCGGACATGGCAGCTGCTCAAAATTCTCCCTCTGGGTCACCGGAATCCTCCATGGCATTACAACCGTAAACAAGTCCCCAAGCCTCCCAAGCCTCCGGCTTCAGACTTTTCGCTCGAAGGAAAGCGCGGCAGGACACCGTTGTGTTGTGTGTGTGTGAGATGTGCCTCACTACCTCGGTTTAAAGTTAGCCTGCTAGTTGCGATAAACAAATACAACCGATTTTGCCGGTCTCGTTTTACCAGCCCTTGCCTGTCTGAAAATTATGTCAGCTGCTTCGGTGTTGATGGTTTTCAATCTCAAACTCTCTTCCGCTTCTTCGTCGCAAATTTATCAATCTCTTTCTTCTTCCTCTCTCAAGCATAAGACTCGCTTCTTTTCCTTACAGGCATTGTGGAGGGCCCAGTTAAAAACCTCTCACTCTCCACTGTCTCGCTTGCATGCAAGGCGTTTGGGAGTCCAGGCCGAAGGCCTTGCCCATGTGCGCCACGCCCATCGTCCGAATCCAAGCATCGGCGTGAGACAAAAGGTCAGTCTCGAAACAGTTTCTTTTTTCTGCCGGGCTTAGGGGTCGTCACTTGACCCGCAGGCCGTAGGCCGCCTCTCTGCCCCTTTCTTTCTGCAGGTCTGGAAAAAGGGTTGCCCCCCCGCTCGAACCCAGGTTTACAGCCCCGGCAAACGACACAAAGTAGAATATGATCATTTTAAAAACGGGGGCCCAAGCAACTTCTCCTCTCTCCGTGCTTCGTTCGTCTGTGCTAGTGTGTCCATCCGCGATGTTGCTGTGATTTTCCGCGAATATGCATAACAAAGGTAAGAAGCGGCCAATCACAATACCCGAAACCAACTTCAATCGAAATCATAGCAGAACCACCGACTCAAAGTATTTTGGTATAGTTCAAGAATCGTTTCAAGAGCCGCCAAAGGGCGTGGCGAGCCTGCTGGGATTTGAACGACGTCGAGTAATTTGACTGCGAAACGAGCACGGGACGGAGCACGATTTCCGCCAAGAAACAGACCCACTTAGCTGGGCGGCGAGCGGGATGCAACAATAGTTCGGACGCGCTGCGCTGAAAGTTGAGAAGTTTATACTGAATTCGGGGTCCCTGGCAGATGCAGCAAGCACAGGACTGGGAAACAACACGAGTGTCGTCGAACAAGGCAATGCACCACAGCGGGAGGTCCCGTGCTACACTTGCCTGCCGTAAGCGCCTCGTGCTGACATTGGGACTGACGAACTCCGTTGACACTAAGCATAGGAACGCTGCAGTGTGACCACACTGCTTGTGCAATCATGGAGAAATCGCAGAGAAGCCAAACTAAATAAGTTCTGACTTCTGGAACTTGCCGGGAGCGACGGTCTCTACGCCATATTTACATACGCTGTCCAGCCTTGCGATGGCGAATCCGGGCCCTCCTGCTTATAGCTTGGCAGCTCTCTCAATTGCCAAAGTGCTTTAGTGAATGCCTCGGCTGCCAGCTGCTGGTGGAACCCACCGGCCCTGAATGTAGCGCCTGCGGGTCAGGAGCAAGATGTGCCTTGCCTTTCCTTCCTGCTTGGGCTGCACCTGTGCATGACATGCCATGACAAGCGTGACGTGTAAGAGCTCTGTACTCGGCTCCGCTGATGCTTAGCAGCCGCCAGATTCAAAACCGAAATCAATCCTCCCCTCGAGCCTGAGAAGGCAGCCTCTGCAAGAAAACCTGGTGCCGGTGCAAGGGCTTGGCTACGTTATCAGCGCGCATTAACATGTGGTGTCCATACCCCAGTAAGCTCATCTCGCTTTATCCGCTCATACACGCACGCGCAAATTCAGTAATTAGTTTCATGCTGCTGTCATGCTGCAAACCACTGACAAGCGTGATCATAATCTCGAACTGAATCCAGGCACTGGAGTTATTTTTGCATAAGTCCCAAGCAAAGTAACAGCAACACACTTACCTGTCGCTTACAATTCTCAAGTTTAGCCATGTCATTCCACATCGCTGTAAGCAAGTAACAAGTCTCAAGGATAAACGACCGATGTAACTAGCAGCTAAGAGCTTCATGCTTTGTCGACTTAGCCAGCCATAGCTATGATTATCTATGATTCGTCTTTGCAGCCAATCTACAACTTGCTAGAGAAAACAATCCTGTTGTTTGTCTTTGGGAATAGTTTTGAACCAGCCGGTTTTATGTGAATCGAGAAGCTGTGTTTCAACCATTGGACCATCTCGCTTGGAATTTTAAACCTTTTGTGCACACCCAGGGGTCCAGGGCTCAAACTTCGCAAAGTCAAGACTTCTCAAGGGTATTATTTGTCTGATTCGGGGTCATAGTTTGACCCAAGTGGGTTACACCACCAATATGTGATGTGGGCACGAGTTGAGCATGTTTGATCCCGGTTCTCGGTTCACCGACCCCCCCCCCATATGGTGACATTGATGATGATACGATGATGATGATGATGATGAAGATGATGCGGATGATGATGATGATGAATATGAAAATAATAATGCTGATGATGATGGTGATGCTGATGTCGCTGCTGCTGTAGGGGCCGCGGGCACAACCACACAACACCACAGGGGCGGCCACACCGCAGCGGGGAAGGGGGAGAACCACACCTCGGAAGAGAGAGGAAAACGGGAGGGGGGCGGCCGAACCGGGATCATATTGTGTTTACTACTTACTGAAATAACACAAAGGAGGTCGCCTCAAATTCTGGAGCCGTAGTCCTAGTCATACGTGTAACGTAGACCTACATTGCGGAGAATATCATCATGTCTCAGCAGGTGGTTCTGCATAGACTTTCAACTTGTTGAGATGCTTCTCATGCATAGGCATAGATACACCATGAGCGGCCTTTGCTTTGCGATCAGCATTTGAAGATCGAAGTCGGCTCTACGTGCTAGAACAAGGCGACACTTTGCAGATTTAAAGTTAAACGTTGAATAAACAGAACATGCATGTGGAGCTGTTTTTTGCTTCCATCACCACCAAACTTGATAAATCATCTTCAACTTTCCAAATCACGTCTAAGTAGGTAAACTCGTCTTCGGCAACCCGATCCCTGATCTATACTGTTACGTACTTTCCTGCAGGGTAAGAAATGTCGATGCAATGGTGATGAAGACGTTTGGTTGCTGTTCGTGGCATTAGCGATCTACTGCAGAACTTTACATTGCAAGCCCTATAAGACCCGGAAGGGTCACATATGTTCATTGCTGGCAGGGCATGTTAGCATAGCTGGACGGCATTCTCTCAACACCCAGCAGTTCGTGAGAAGAGATGTTTCGGCATTTTTTTTGTGAGCAGTATGTTGCAGCAGGACATGTTGCAGCAGTAGTAGTAGTAGTAGTAGTAGTAGTAGTAGCAGTAGCAGTGGGAAGTAGTAGCAGCAGCACTAGTCTTTCTCTTCATTTCAGCTCGCAGCAGAGTTCATCTGTTCAGCTATTGTGGCACACATTGTGCGGACAAAAAGTGCAACACCTTCCGAGGCGGCAATAAGTAGGGTAGCTGTTGTTGTTGTTGTTGTTGTTCTGGTTTTCAGGCGATTTGGGATCGGCCCTAGCCCTAGCTTGTAGCCTTCGCACAGCGTAGCGGCCGAGGACAGCTGTTGGATACAAAATCTGAGGTCGGCTCAGAGCTTTCCATGGAGGCCAGGAAGAGCTTTGTTAAGCTGACATGAACAGAACAATGCATCGCTGATGCTACAGTACGCAGTGCATCTTTATGTTTTGCAAATTTGCTGGTGATGTAGATCTCTTCGAGCCAACAAAATATGCCGCTGTTCGTGCATACCATCAGGGCCTTTCAATCGTCCCTATGTGTGACCACACCATGACGTTCGTGGCAGAAGGCAGCGCCAGGAACCTCGACTAGGGAGATCGCAGGAACGCGAGACGATGAGCCTACAGAAACCTGATGGTGCACACTTTGCACATTCCACCTCTACAGGACCCAGGACACGTCAGGACTTGTTATCTATCGCAGCTCAACACATTTCGTACTGTACCCGCACAGACTGGCCACCACACAGAATTCGCCAAGCAGACCGCGCAGAATTCCCTTGCATCCAAACACATCTCACATCCAGATGCACGTGGATGCAACGTCAAGAACGCGGTGCGCCAACAAGGAGGCTGTCATAATGATTTCGGCCTGTTCTCCCGGTTTCTCTGTTGCAAGAAAGCCCACGACATGGTTTGGCAATTGCTACTCTGCCGACGCAAAAACTCTGCAAAAGCCACAAGTTGATTTATCGCATCCTGCCGAACACTGCCTGCAGCTTGAAGATTACAGAATGAAGTGACCCATCGACTCCAGCTCGGGCTCTGGAGTGCGGCATCCACCTCAAGCCCGAAGCTCTGGAGTGACAAGGGGTTTTAGGGTAGTTTAGGGTTCAAGGATGTTCAGGGTTTACAAAGGTTTAGGGTTTGTAAGCGCTTAGGAGTTGGGGCTCCGGGTTTACTGGATCTTGCGCCCAGGGTTAGGAAAAGCGAGTGGGGTGAGCAGTGAGTGGCAGTGAGTAGGGGTCCCGGCACGTGACGTTTTGCCATCTCCTGAAAACAGCTGAAGCTTTAGGAATGAACCGTTCCCCATGGCCACTTTTACCCTCGCACCCGTTTCACGGGAGTGTGGGTAGTTTAAAGAACGATCCACACGCTGCATCCATTGCCCGGCAGGGCCTAAAACAAGACGCACTCATTTCAGGGGAGCATATCCATCGACTCACCCTTCTCGAGAGACTGCTCCATCTTCACAAGCTTGGCGCAACCTTCGATCACGACATTCACCAGCTCTACCTCTGAGATACCCAGTCGGTACAGGTTAGAGACATCGTACACACCTCCGGAAGAGGCCGAGTCGACACCAGCACCGCCGCGAACCTGCAGCTTCATCTTCCTGCAAATCTCCTTGAAATCAGAGCGAGCTGACAAATGTGGCAGCTTCACCAATACAGAAGCACGCAGGCCTGTGCCGAGGTTCGAAGGGCAGGTCAGCACATAGCCAAGATGCTCGTTGTACATAAAGTCCCGCCCCTCTTTCTTGACAACCTCTTGAACTGCTTTCACAGCGGTACAAAACCGAGCAAAGACCTCCTTCATGTCAGCGCCCATCTGCATTGAGATAATTCGAATGTGGTCTTCCTCGTTCAGCCAGACCATGAAGTTCTTCTTTTCGTTAATGAAGATGCCACGAGCATCGGGCCAATGTCTGCCCATACCGGAGGAAAGCAGCAGAGTCGAGTCTGGCTCCTGGAAGAGGAAGTGATCCTTCCGCATTTGATTTTCCTGCTCCTGGGTCATGCCACCAGCCTTCTCAGCATATGATTGAGAGCCACACAGAGGGTAGTAATCACCAGAAAGTTCTCCACTCAGAGACTTCAGCGCCTGGACGACCACGCGCTCCACCTCACGGCGCTCCTCTCTTGAGCAGCTTGGGGGCAGGCGAAATCCACGGATAGAGCGGCCAGTACGCACTCGAGTCGAGATCACGTACTTACCAGTCGGATCTATAGGTACTAGGCTGAGTTTGGAGCACTCAAGATCTGTCGGATGTCTAGCATCAGGCTTAAAACCAGCGTGACGCTCCTCAATGACTGGGTCGAACATTGCTTTGAACATGTCGTAGGACTCCTCGTCACCAGCAACCATGCCCACGGTCTTGATCATGGGATGCCCTTTATTATCCATACCTGTCTTGATGCACTTCGCAAGCGTAACGCCAGCAGTCGTCTTCTTGCCCTTGAGCTCAGCGTACATCGTAGGGTTCTGTCGGAGCACTTCCGCCACGATCGAGTTGTGCGCCGAAAGGTCCGGGCACTGAGCGGGGCACTCCTCAGCAGGAAATCCCGGATACTCATCGTCGCCAAGGCCAGGTAGAGAGGCATAGTCCATTGCAAACGATGACGTGATAGCAACTTCACAAGAGTCTCGCCCTGTCTCGCCGGTCGCCGGCAGCCACAGTTGGAGAAACTCTTGATTCTCGTTCTCGTTCTGATGCGTCGTTTGAAAGGGAAAGTCGCAGAACAAGGCAAAAATCGGTTACATACAATATGCACATGCATATACTATACAAATCTACGATCTATTTGTTGATCGCTATCACCGACGTATGCTCACGAGCCTCAGTATGCGGCCAAGAGCAACTCATCTGAAACAAAAGATTAGCAATCACACCAACGGCAAGTGACTGAACGGCCAAGCTTCTTTTTCTCTAGCCTTGGTCGGCCTGTCGTCCTAAAAGAACAAGCCTGCCGGTCTTAAACCACAAGGCCTTGAACGGCACTTCCGTCGGTCTTAAACCACAAGGCCTGATGAGTAAAGTAGACTGCCAGGAAAAGCATGGGCACGCTCGGCACGCATAGGGAGACACCAAAGCTGCCGAAAAGATCCCGGCAGATGCCGAACAAGAAAGGCGCACTCCCTGTACCGACCAAGTTGCACAACAAATTAGAGCCCAGAATACGACCGATCTCCGCTCGACTGACTCCCTGGGCAGAAAAACACAAGCCTGCCAAGAGCAAGGTCTGCAAGATTCCCGTGCTGATCCCACGCAGCACACCGTAACAAACTGCTGCAAACCAACTTCTGATCGAGGAGAGCATCAGTGTAGCAATGGATCCGAGGATGCATGCTAAGGCAAGCAGACTTGGCGGCAGCCACTTTGAGTGGCTACTGTGTGCATCCATCAACTCACCGACAGCCGGAAGTGCGATCGAAGTGACCACAGCCAAAGGAGTGAAGATGTGCCAGGGCACCGACACAGCAGAAACTTCTGGCATTGGCGATGCCTCTTCAATGATCTCCACCATGTAGAAATCAGAGCCACCAAACATCATTGCGTAGAAGAAAGTAAGTCCGAAGTGGGCCCAAAACTTCCGCAAATCTGTCGGTGTTTCCTCTTCTTTCAAGTTATCCTTCGTCTCAGGCGCTTCTTCCGCCACAATCACGATTGCCGAATCTTTCGGGGTGGATCCATCCGGCATCAAACCACAAACCTCAGGGCTCCTCCTCAGCAGCAGTAGGCTCACGGGTGCCAATGCCAGATTCACAGCCGCTCCCAGCATAGCGGCCTCACGCCAACCGTAACGATCTACGATACCGGCAATGAATGTGCCAAAGAGAGCCTGGCCGAGCCATTGGGTTGTAAAAATTACGCCGATGGCACGGCCACGCTTCTTGTGGAACCATTGCTGCACAAGGGCGTTGGGAAACGTCTCCCCTGCGCCTAGGCACAAGATCCGCAGCAAGAAGAAGACCGAGACCGCCTGACTGATGGCAAACGGTGGAAATGCGAGGCGTCTTCTGGGCTTCAGGGTGGTGGGGGCATTCAAGAGGCACAGCATGCTTGCAAACATGCTGAAGGCGTGAGCACCGAAATACTGAAGCTTCCTTGAAGGAGTGGCTCAGGCTCTGGCCTCCATGCGAAGCAACGGCCGGTTCTCTGCGCAATACCAGTGAGCAAAGACTGCGAGTGAGACGCCTATGGCGAGCTGCAGTAGCGAGATGCAAATCCGCCCCCCAAAATAATCCACGGCCTTACCGAGCATGGGCTGAGCAGTGCCAGCCATGATCGTTGCAGCTGAGAAGAAGCCCCCAAGATGAGCATGCGAGAACTGGAACTCTTCCATCAAGTGAGGCACAGTGTAAGTCATGACCTTGTTCTCTCCTCCGGGCTGGATGGGCTGAAAAATCCTACGCAACTCACCGGATACTCCCTTCATCCCAGCCTATGCCTAGAGCAGACCTGAACAAAAGGGCATCAAAAAATGGGACGGGCACTTGGGTCCGGTCCTTGCACCTTGAAGATCTTACAGAGGATGCAGGTAAACACAATTATCCAGCCATAGAAGCAGCATTGTACCGCCCCACCGTCCTTCCCACTCGCCACCGTCACATACTTGTTTCCCCCAGCAGACATGGCTAAGCCAGGCTACTGTCGAGGCACGTCTCGAACCAAAGCTGAAAGTTCAGGGCAAATTTCGAAGTACTGCGTGCGCACTAAAAGAAGCACAGGAACCTGGTCGCTCTAAGATCGCATCAGCAAGTTGCAAAAGCAAAGCGAGACTTCCAAAGACCTTCGGCGACCTCGACTCTTCATCGCGCAAATTCCCAGACGCAGTCACTACCGTTGGGCTTTACCGCATCCTCGAATTCCGCAATACCGTGGGGTGCCAGATCTGAATCTAAAAGCAAAAGGGTCAATCAATATGTGACGGCCCTACTTTTGCATATGAATGTGTGCATATATATATATATATATGCAGATAATATGCATACATACATGTGTACATATCATATGTATAACACGGAGAACAATTCTTTCAGCGCTCTGTGGCTCCTCTCTTAGGCAACTTCCTCCGCACCATGCTCTGGCTGCTGCGTGCAGAGTCTTCCTTCTCCTACGAGGAGTTTGTATTAATGTGGCATCCCGGGGTATCTCAGAAGCCATATGCAAACCCGGACTAGAGCCCAACGGCTGAAGGCCCACGAAAACCAGAGCGATGCAAAAGCATCCTGTACACGTCCCTAGGCTCCGTCTGCCATCAACCCTCCTCCTACGCACACCCAGACTTGGCCAAGCCACGCTCCTGAGGCTCTGCAGAGAGTCAATGCTCGGAGATCTTTTGCGTAACAGCTTGTTATTGGACGGGTGTTGGCAGCCTTTGACCAACATGCAATGCACCGATAAACGATTTACATTTCTGCTGCAGCTTGTTCCAAGTTATCGGTACACGCTGCAGCAGCTAAACACGCACACTGTCTCTGTGGCTGTAGAGCTTCAGAGAAAGCCTTCTGAACGACTTGGCTTCATCACGCTCATCGCACTTGCAAGGAGAAGTCCATCGGCAGAAGGTCCCTTAGTTCAATGGCTCTCGCTCCGCGTAACTGAGGGTATGTGTTGATGCGTCTTGTTTGTGCATGGTCAGCCTTGCCTGCTCTCCTTTTCCGGACGCAAAAACAGATCTTCTGCCAGTTATTCCAGTTCAAGCATGGTGAGGATTCCTTGCAACATGACTCAGTGGAGCTTCAAGTAGTAGGAACCTCTCAAGAGAAAGGAAGTATGTTCGGTGGCTTTGCAACAGGCCTGGAGCAATGCTGACAGGGTGCGCTCTGACGAAAGTCCAGCGTCTGGGTTCTCTTGCGTCTCGCTCTGCTGTTGAGCATTCTCTGCTGATCAGATAAAGCCTCACGGCAGCACCCAATCAAGCGACACCCTGTGCGAGTATGGGTGGGGTATATTAGACCAGACAGCGTTGAACTTCATGCAGATGATTGCACTGAAAGCACGTGGGCCGCCTCCTGAATGCGTTGCTCAGCAAACCGGTCCGAACGCTGCGCGCTGACAAGCTCGTCAGCTTGCTCCTGGAAGCTTCGTTCTTCAGACTTGTGTGGTGCCCACGCGTCCGCCCTGTCCTTCTTTAGCATTTCAATCTTCTTCTGCTCCTTCTTTGCAAGCTGCTCCTCAAGCAATTTTTGACACCCACCTTCACCACACACTGCCCCGCTCGATGCTCCCTTCTCCCGTCTACTCAAGTACATATTCATGGTTGTGCAAGCACATCTGAGCAGGTTCAATCTTGGATGGAGACATCTCCAGTGCCTACGTGCAAAACTCCAAGCGATCTCACAGCCTCCTAACACATCGAACACTGATTGGACCTGGGACTGGCGGAGGATCGCCAGAAGTTGCTGCATAACGCCCTTGCAGGATCTGGAATGGAAGTTCGACTTCAGAAGCTGACTCTCCCGAAATCTCACAGCTCCCGCCTTCTGGGCAGATGCTTCCGGAAGGGGATGCTGCCGAAGGTAGCAATACTCCCGCCCCACCTGGCTTGACGCTTGCACTGCCCGGCAGAAACCAATATGACCAAAGCTGTTACCGACATGTCGACAATTCCGCAGTGTAGACATATCACTGTAAGAATGACTACTATCACAATGCACTTCAAACTTGTGGCGACAACTCCTTCGCGCACAGTACAGACGCAACGTGCAATCGCCAATCGTGCCGGACAGCTCCGACCACGGCGGTGGGATCAGAACCTGAAAGCTTCAAACGGATGCGGAGACGTGAGGCGAGCGAGCTTAGTGCTGCCCTCTCAAAGCTCGAGAGAAGGCCATGCGGCCTTGCCCAAGTCCACCAGGTTGTGCTCCATGTCCTGCAAATGCTCTACGTGCTACTGTGCATGACAGGGGCAAGTGCAAGAGCAGGTTGCCGCCTCCTCGCCGGTGAACCTGGCAGTGTGCACGACATCAGCGCAGCGTAGCACAGCAGGGTGCTGCTACTGAAGCTCTCAGGGCCCATTCGCATGCGCGACCTTGGGGATGCAGCCCTTTCATCATCCTTCATCCGAGCCTACTCTGAACATCTCTGAACCCACCTTTGCCTGTAAGGCCCTGAATGCTCATCTAGTGGATGCCCCTGTTCAATGTTCCTTTCCCATGCCTCTCGAAGCCAGCTCCTCGAACACGTGGCAAGCCCAGGTTGACTCAGCCGCCAAATGCTAGCAGATATTACAGCTAATGAAGAATCGAACACTCTAGTTTAAGAATGGTTCAAACAGAACTGAACGGCCAGGGCTGGAAGCCTGGCAAACCCCATCAGCGCAGCAGTGGATGTTGGTGACAATGGCGTCGCATCAGCCAAGCCAGGTGCCGCAGCATCTCGGGCAGGCGAGCTCAAACGCTTTCCGAAGCTCGCTGCACCCTGGAAAAAGCTTGTCAAGCAACCCCCAAAGCCGCAACATGCCGCAGCTCTGCGAAAACCACTGGTGTCACACAGTGTAACTTGGAGTCTTACGGCTTATGCAAAGCAGGGCGTGATGTATGACTTGGGCCTTGGGACCCTCACAACGCACTATTTCGCATGATTCATAAGCAGTTACAGCGATCATCTCTCGTTCTGCCCGCGAATCACAAAACCCTCTGGCACTTTGAGCTTCGCAGCCGTTGAGAAAGCAGCATACTTTCCAGTCACACTGGGGAAGCGTATGCCATGGACCTTGCACATCTTCGTCTGACCTGCCTTCCACTGGCCAGCTGCGGCACCAAGCATCCACCGCCAGAGCCAAGACCTGCTGCCGTGGGCCCAGTCAACCCAGGGCTGAGAATGCTTTTTTCTTGGTGCAAATGCAGCTTCCAGTTTGAGGCGTGGACGGGGCTGTTGCAAACCTAAGCTGGTGCGCTTGCATCGACTTTACTTACCATAGCGCAAAATCTCAATCTAGACGGTCCGCAGCTTGAGCTTTTGCTGGTGCATGAATCTGTCCTACAGTACCTACCTGCCAGGAACCTCCTGTGTCCATTCCGTAGTCTTGTTTGCGGTGATCAGTGAACACGGTCGCCAAGCCTCTGGCAGCAACTGCCACGACCTGGAAATCGCACTTTGCACGCCGAAACAGGTGTCGATGTGCAGTACCCAATGCCGGGCTGCCGGCTACGCCAAGGGCAACAGCTTCGGCACGTTGTGCCCTGCACGTACTTTCTGCTGTATGCAGTGCGGTGGTGGCGATCATCGTTGATGTGATGCGGCCCGCGCCCCTCAAGCACTGGTACCACCAGGTTTCCAACCGTCAAAGCCACCAGCAGATACCTGAACAAGTGCGGAGCAGAACCGTTGCTAGAATCTTCGGGGATGGAACAACGTCATTTATTGCTGGTACCGTGCATATCCGGGCATTTCGACGGTGGCGTTGCCGAATTTTCGCTGACAATGCACAGTGTTCAGACACCGCTTCCGCCCGGCCTTCCACGCTCTTCCGCATCCGAGGGTTTTTGCACAGCTGGCTTTGTAGCACTCTAGTCATCTAGTCTTGTCATTTAGAAGAGCTTGTTTCAGTCTGCTAAAGCTTCGTCATTCGGGGGCTTGTTATCGGCCCAGGGTCGCAAGATGGACGTTCAGCTTCAGTGGATCTTCCGCGCAACTTCCGCCAGACCCGCATTTATGACCGCCCGAACCGAAAGGTTATGCCCATACGCCGCAGAAAATCTGGCAGGGCTAGTGAAGTAGGCGGCTGTAAAACCTTCCGCGCAGACTTCCGAGCGCCGATATGCGCCGATCAATTCGAAAGCTTGTCGGCACTACGTCACTACATGTTAACAAAATCCTGCGTTGTAGAGGGCCTTTGCAGCATTGACCTCGTCTCCACATAAGATGCAAGCAGGGTGTTGGCAATCCTCCTTGCATACCTCCACTTGGAAACTGGAGGCCGGCAGCAAGTAGCTTTATACCGCATGCGCTTAGCTTCGACCAACAGCTGAACACGTGACGCATGACGTTTTGTTCAAACGCAGCTCTTACTCCAAGTCCAACTGTGTGCGGCTTGTGTACACGCAGCGGAAATGCCCTCCTCATGTTTGGGGTGCATGCGTGGAGGCGGGGTTGGGATGTAGTGGGGAAAAGCATCTGGCGTCCTTCATATCCATAAGCTCACATCTTCGGATGTCTGCTTCGTTCAAACTTTTCAGCCAGCATCAGGACTGAGGGGGTGAAGGTGCGATCTGGTCTGTTTCTTTTGGCGAGGATGCATGCGGGTGCGGAGTTCAGACAGCTGCCGATAAATGAGATTCGTCCATTCTGTTGAGAGCGTTCGATACGAACTGTTTATTGATTGCTACCAGTAGATGTGGTCGGCATGGGCTTTTTGGTCTGCACTGCTACAAAATGGGAAGCCGAGCCTGGTGCAATCCTTGACCGCAGAGGAAACCAAGACATGCTATCAGTCTGCATGAGTTGCTGCAGGGTACCCCACAGTGGCCTCATGCACTGCGCTATTGCTGGCAGAAGAGCATCTGCCTCACATGAACCAGGACAGCTTGAGCTGCAACAGTCAGCCCTGAAAACAGGATGTGTTGGTTTCCAGGAAACAAGCTGTCGTCTTGCAGAGACGGTTTGCATGGCTACCGCGACTGGTGGATTGTTGCGAAAAGCCTGCCTCTTCTGCACCACGCTGCGAGGTTCCCGACGATAGCACGATGCTAGCCTGCTGACAGCTGAGAAAAGAGACTGTAGACTTGCAAGATGTAGTTCGGCAAACGAACAAGAAATCGCGAAATCCTGCTCTGTGCCTCACAAAGACTGGTACAGAAAAGTACCGACAAACTGGTGCCACCACTGAACCTTGGCAAATAACGAGTCGCTCATCCATGTGGATCTATCTACAGAAAGTAAAGCTTGATCTTGCAGCCTGGGCCAGCCGCGTTGCATCTGCACACAGTCTCCGCCTCGAACGTGCGAACCAAAAGCCTCTAACCTGCAGGCGGCATCTGCAGTTCACCTTCACTGGAGCAGTAAGGGAAACCTCTATAAACACACTGCCGACGATCCTGTCGGCCAGCTTCTGTCAGGCGGCACCGGACAACGAGAAGATATGAGAAGATTCATCGGCCCACCTCAAGGAGCAAGATGTCAGCCAACATGTCCGCGACCTGCCGATCCTGTTGAATCTAGCCAATCAGCTTTGCGAGACAAGCGCAGCTGCAGGAGAAACTACATTGACTACATGGAGCATTGTCGATCATGAAGAGTCTGCGCCAACTTGTGAAAACAGGCACTTCTGCAACGACAACGGCTCACTGGCGACCCAATAGAGTTCCCAGCAGGGTGGATGGAACCGCGCAGCAATTAAGCGGGAGGAGCATGAGCAGGGGCAGGCGCCATCTAATGCTGCTCGTAGCCAAGCGGATGCAGGACTCAGGAACGTCCTCCCGAAAGTAGCGCAGCCCGTCGATACCCAATCTGTCTTTGCATGCCTTTTTGCGATTGCAAAGTTGCTGCAGAAGCAAGCTCTGCTGCCACTTCTGACGTGCGGAACTGTGCCAAGCCTTCCATCCTTGGGCGTCTGGTACGACCGTAGCCCACGAAACAAAGCCCTGCCGGTCACAAGATGGATCCACCAGACTGGGGGCTCTTAGGCGCGCTTGTTGTTGACGCACCTTTAGCGTCATCAGCAAAGCTCCAGCAAAAGTCGTCTGACACCAGAGTCGTATGTCACCCAGGCGCCAGATCTGCGCAAGGACGGTGCACTGGTCTGTCGTCGGCAGAAGAGCAACACTATACACTGCAGTGCTCAGGTCGCGACTAGTCCCAGGCAAAGTATCTGTCACTAGTCAGCAATTGCCAGAAGGGTCGGCAGTTCAGAGTCATGAAATTGACGTTTCAACAAAAAAGGACGCAAAGCACGGAAAACGATGGAGCAGCTTCTGCAAACTTTGGTGGCTCCACCGGCAGAACGTCCGTGATAGATTCCAGCAATAGGGACATGAAGCCAACATCCGAGCTGAGCCACCTGGAGCAACAGACAGCCATCAGTTCCGTGCGCAAAACTTTGACCTCCATCCCGGGTGTAAGCACCATTTTACGGAAATCACATCAGGCTTGCGACTTGCTGCCAATTCGATTCCGGCCTGGCATCGCGTAGGGTACAGCCTCCGAAAGACAGCAGTATAGACAGCAGTGACAAGAAAACCATGTACCATGATTTCTGAGGACTGCAGAGGCAATGGGCCATAATGGGCCCATGGGCAAACTCATACACCTCGCTCGCTCTCTCCAAATCTTTCGCCGAGTATGGGCGACGAGCCAGGACCCCACGCGGCAGACCCACCCGTCTCCTTGGCTGTTAAAAGGGAGTGAAAAGGAGAGACAGGCACAGAGCTGCGACCCAGATTTTTCCTCGTGCAGAAGACCCGACATGCGGACATGGATTTCAGATTGGGAGTTCGCCTGCGCAAAAATGTGCAAAAACCATCTCCTAAGTGGGTTTCGTCATCTAGGGCTGTTTGGGATTTGGGACTACATAAAAGCTCTATGTCACTTCGAACTGATTTTAGGGACTTCCAACCGTCGTGCAGCGACGACGTAGGCCAAGGACTTCAAGAGCTTTCAGTATAGTATGGTACGGTTGGCATCCTTTTGAGGGTGGGCCCTCAGGAAAGTGTTGCATGGGTTTCTGGATAGCCGTCAGTCCACCCGAGGACGGAATGCAAAAGACAACGATGGGGGTCCACATGGTGGATTTGCCGAAAGGCTCCAACCAATCAAGTAAACCGTCTAAAGATTAGCTCCCGAGCCCACAGCTTGCTCAAATTTGTCACTGTGTATTGTACGCACAACCTGCGGGTGGGGGGCGCACATTGAACCGCTTTTTTCGAAAGCACGGCCTCAAGGTCAATCCCAAGAACGCGCACATTATCGCCAGCAGCCACGACCAACAGGGGCAGGGGCGACGCCAGCGCTCATAGTTCCCGGATCCCCGGTCTTCAAAAGAGGCCCCGCATTGGCAGCAGATATCGGAGCTTGAGCACGCACAGCCTTCTTGGTCCGACAAAGTGCGATGTCTTATGTGGGCTTTTGCAGCATGGCCAGGGCAAGACTGCGGCAAGTCAGGGGACTGTGGGCGCGATTCGGCCATTTCCGGTGGAAGCAACAGCGAACAAAGGGAGCTGCCTACCATTCCTACATAATCCCACCGATTCCTTCCATACCCGGACATGGAACGGGGCCGCATGGCAAAACATAGCACGTGACCGACCAGATTGGCAAGCCTTAGACCTCAATCCCACACTAAGCAAGTCGTCGCCTGCGCGAGGACAGCCACCACTGCTACTGCTAATGATCACCCATCACTGCACCGGGATGAGACACCTGTGTGGCCAACTTTACAGAGATGGGAGATGCCTTGCAGCCGCTCTTCGGTGGGTCAGAGGGGCTTGTGGCGTGGGGCACTTCATCTCTCTTCCTTCCTTCCTACCTTCCTTCATTCCTTCCTTCCTTCCGTCCCACCTGCCTGAGTTCGTATCTCTCCCTCTCTTTCTTTCGCCAGGTTTGTGGCGGGGAGTTACTCTCCTCCAGGCTTAACGCGGGAATCAAGTTCCCTTGCTTGCTGCAGGTCTTAGGAGACGCCTACCGTAACAATCCGTAGCAGAACCCCCCCGTGCGGTCCCGCACAACCGGTTCTTGGGTTCGGCCTCGCCCGATACATTGACGGGAGTGCCCTCGTTGTAACATGATTGCCAGGCTTCTCGATGCAGTTCAGAACGATTGCAACGATTGCCTCTCTCTCTCTCTCCCTCTCCCTCCCTTCGCTTGCACACGATCTCGCGCACACCATGATGAAGCATCCCTGCACCTTCTAGCGCAATGGCTGCTGCCGCCGTGGCTTCGTTTGAAGGCTTGTGCAACTCATCCTGGCCGCATGTGCTTCCAAAAAGGCCAAAGCGTTCTGGGAAAACATCGAGCCCCGGGCCATCCATCGGACATATCTCTGCCTGACATGTCACCCTAAGAGTACTGTGCAGGATGTTCATTGTCTAAGCTGTGTCTTGTGCGTCCATTTATCAAACTTCTCCTTCAAAGCACGGCAGATCCACGTGGCGAAGTAGAGCCCAACCTCACTGCAAAGGTGTGGTGCTTGGAGGCCAGTAAAACTGCAATATGCAACCGCAAGCATCACCCGAATACCTTTCAGTGTCTTCTCTTGCTGTCCGTGCTAGTTTATAGGTTGTGCCTTCTTGTCAGTTGAGGTGTACGCGGTACTAGTCACTCGCTCTGCCTTGCTTACGCGTCGCCTCGGGGGTGGCGACGCAGCTTCGTGTAATCACATTAGTGCCATGCAAAGCCCTGTGTGAAAGGGGTGGAGTTTGCCTCGGCCTTGTTGTTGTCCTTGATACTGGTTTTCCTTGTTTACATGCTTTTGCCAACTCCCCGCATCCTACTATTTACACCACATGGTGCAAATCTGGTGCCTGCGTCCTAGAATTAACACAGAATGCTTGCTGCGCACGTCTGTCCTGCTGTGGTGCGGTGCACACTTTTCGCTGACATCACGTCATTTACAGAGGATTCTCATTGTAAATGAGGCGGCATGGACCAGTTTCGCATGTGGAAAACCTTGAATGGTAGTTGTGGCAAACGATTAAGCGTCTTCCTCTGGATTCTGCAACCTACGAGGGGCAAGCATGAGCCCTGTCTTCCCGAAACGCGCTGGGTATGTATGTATGTATGTATGTATGTATGTATGTATGTATGTATAGATAGATAGATAGATAGATAGATACATATGTATATATGTATATGTATATGTATATGTATAATTATGAAGATACTGCAACTATATGCATATCTATGAAAGTATATATATATATATACATACATGTGTGCGTGTGTATGTGGTGTCCCGCCCTCATGGCCCCAGATCCAACGTTAATAAAAAAACGAATAAAGTGAATGAGCAAACAAACAAAAATTCGTTCGTTGATGATGTTCAACCTCCTGTTTATGAAGTAGAACAAAGAGTAGGATACACATCAATACTGATATTTCAAGTATACATCAGTACATTAGTGTACACATACATCTTAAACACAAAGACTCATATATGAATACATATGGTACATATACACACATATAATTATATATATATATATGCACAATTTTCATACACACACAAGTTTCTATATACGTCCAAACTTGTTGATAGTTCATTTGTTTTGCCTTTGATTAAAGACTAAATAATTGTAACCACGTCAATGTGCTTCCTAGTTACAAACCTGCAACATGATCACAAAGTACTATGAAACACTTCATTGTCCTTACCTGAAAATCAATTACAGAAGTATCTGTGCATTAGTATCTATTTGCATACTTGCAGACACACATTTAACAGTACCAGCAATAATGCTGGGCAGAATTAATTCTAGTTATGATTATATACAAACGGAATATCTACGAGTGCCCTTTCCGTGACTCCAGAATACGGGCAATAGGACAAACAACCGACAGAGACCACACTGCCGAAAGAACCACAAAAACAAAAAAAGCAACGGACCCCAAAAACCAAACGCACAAAACACACACAAAAGAACCCAAAACAATAACAAAACAAAGAATGTTCCGGAACTTGGGCACCAGATTCCAGGAGTGCACAAATATGTGTTGTTTTTGTTAATTTGGGTTGCTGGTTCTTTTTTTTGTTTGATTATTATGTTTTCTAGTTTTTGGCTATGCTCGGTTTGCTAGTCTTCTGTTGTGTTTGTTTTTGTTGAGATTCCTACTGTGCGCATTTCGCAGTTGGCTGCACGTCGTAAACCGCCCAAAATGCGCGCGCCCAGAGTCCCCCGTGTTCAAAAACAAATGAGTCTGCGTATCTATATACACACATATTAAGTATATGTTTGTGCGACTATGATATGAATATATGTAGATGTAGATTCGTATCCATATATGTATATAATATGTATATGTGTATATACGTATGTATATATAGATGCAGTTATGTCTGTATGTATATACATATATACATACACATATACATACATATATATATATATATGTACATGTATATATATACGTATACATTTACATATATATATATATACATATACACATATATACGTATAATATATATATATA
>CAJNDV010023836.1:47785-60220 GCA_905221635.1 Symbiodinium sp. CCMP2456
GTGGCGGTAGCAGTAGCAGTGGCAGCAGCAGCAGCAGTAGCATAAGCCGTCAGTTTCATGGAGGCCATATGTGCTTAGTTGTCGGTGTTTAAAGCAGGTTCCAGGATATTTTTGCTTTTTTTTGGAGGGGCGGGTGGTTCGTAATAAGGGCTCAGGGCTTACTGTTTACGATGTATAGATACGAGGGTTCCAAGGTTTGGGGTGTAGGGTCAGTTCCGGGTTTAGGCACCAGCGGCTAATAGCCCTAAGCCCTAAACCCTAAAACCCTAAACCCTTAAACCCCAAACCCTAAACCCTAAACCCCTAAACCGCAAACGCTAAACCCAAAACCCCTAAACCCCTAAACCCTAACAGCCTTTAGGTGTGAAGTATGTTGAGGCTCAGGTTCGGAGATTTAGGATTTAGGACTCATAGTTTAGGGCATTCGGGCTTAGAGGTTTGGGATTCAGGGGTTCAGGGTTTAGTGTAATGCCTTGGGGCTTGTAGGCTTTATGGCTTCTCATGGTTGAGGGATCAGAATTATGTGTTACAAGGATTCTGGCTTAGAGTTGGAGGTTGTTTAGGGCTTTGGGTTTAGGGTTGTTCCCTTGTCAGGCCAGGGCACGTAGCAAAAATGCCGTAATTGTTCAGGGTGCTCATGCCACCAATGCGCGCCACAACTCCTGATCCACTTGGGGGTTACCGAAAATAGGGGACCCTAATATAGCACCCTAAATAGTAGGATCCTTATTATAAGGACCTTAAAATAAGGGACCCTAATATGGTACCCTAAATAGTAGGATCCTTGTTATAAGGACCCCCAAATAAGGTACCCCTAATTTTCGGAAACCCCCACTTCACACGCTAAATGCGAGTTCATGTTGGGCACTTGGAGTTTTGAGGGGTGTTATAGTATGGATAGTTACCCTAAGCCCTAAACCCTAACCCTAAACCCTAAACCCTAGACCCTAGACCCTAAGCCCTAAACCCTGAACCCTGAACCCTAAACTCTAAACCCTGAGCCGTTAGTTAAGGGTTTAGCGTTTAGGGTTCAGGGGCCTGTAGGAGCCTGGACTCAACATAACTACTTAGGGTGTAGGGCTTGGGGTTGAGGGCTTGGGGTTTAGGGTTTAGGGTTTAGGGTTTGGGGTTTAGGATTTGGGGTTTAGGGTTTAGAACCCGGGAATACGAATGGTGCTTGTTCAGGCTTCCAAATTATGCAGTTCTGCGATCATGATTCGCCACAAGACACTTTAAACCCTTAACCCTGAAATGACTCTGGCACAGAGGACCGACATTCCCGAAGTTTTCAAGTCCATGGCCCAATGGCACCTTTTAGGGTTTGGGGTTTAGGGGTTTAGAAGATAGTGGGATTAGGGCTCAGGGAGTTCCAGAAGGCTTGAAAGAGTTGCTTTAACATGTCCCAGAGGCTCCATATATACTACCATTATGGAGTATAGGCCCCCCCCAAACCAAAATAAGGATGGTCTTTTGGGACTTAATTCCAGAATGGTAGTATATGTGAACCCTCTGTGTTTGTCATGCTAGGATGCACTGGCAGGTCCGGTGGCGCAAAGGCCAAAGCCCTCTGCGTTTCAAAATTCAACCACGGTCTATGGTGTAGGTTAGGATTTCGGGTTTAGGGTTTGGGGTTTGGGGTTTAGAGTGTAGGTTAGGGTTTTAGAGTGTACCCATAGGCCCGATAGTAGTTCCTTTTTGTGCCTTGTATGTAGGATCCTATTAGGCAATCCCAAAAAGGAACTACTATGGGGCCTTTGGGTAGGGCAACCCTCACCGAACAAAAATCAGGGTGCGCTCCGCTAAGCAGTGATGCTGTGCCGGCAGCACCAGAGTGCCTCGGTTGGAAGAAAGGTCAGGAAACCCTAAACCCTAAATCGTTGGAAGGGCTTGGGCTTAAGGTTAGATCACGTTGAGGACCTCATAAATAATGTAGATCTGTTTGTGTTTGGCAGCCAAGGTTTTCTGTTTTCGGAGTTTAGGGTTAAAGTATGTTAAATAGATAAAACAGCTGCCACTTGTCATCAACACTAATCATGATGCAGAAGTCTCAGGAAACAGCATTACAATTCCATGCATACCTTCCCTCAACCCTGTCGATATACCCAAAAGTTCTTCAACAACATAGATGCGTAAAGGTCGAAGCATATAGCCTATAGCATATGGGCACATGGATCCGCATTGAGTCATTTTATTGGCATGTAAAGTTGCTAATCCTATTAAGGCCCGTCAAAAGCCCTTGCAAGACCCTGTACGAGTATATCTAATAAAACTCATAGGGTCCATGTAGGCAGCCAAATAGTATACAAATAGGCCTTAAACTAGTCTCTATAAAGGTACTGTGGGCCACAGAATATACTGTTTGGGTACATGGACCCTCATAACCCTAAACCCTAAACCTTACGGTATCCTTGAAGGAACCCCTTAAGCGACCTCCTTCTAAACCTAAAGAAATGCCGAAAACTCGCTGCACAATCCTAACGCTCCAACATGTCAAGCCCTCAACCAACCCTACGCCGGTTTAGGGTTTAGGGTTTAGGGTTTCGGGTTTAGGGTTTAGGGTTGACGGTTTCGGGTTTAGCGTTTATGGTTTAGGGTTTAGGGTTTCGGACCCAAATAGTAGATACCTTGGCCTTAATGTAGTCCCTATGTCTAGGTTATACTCTAGGGCCAAGTATATATGGATACATGGACGATTTGGGTCAGGGGAAGGGTTTAGGGTGTGGGAGGGGGTAGGGACTGCTATAAGGGATCTTGTAGGGACTATTATAGGTGTCCACGTTCCCACTCCCGCTTAAGCACCAGTAAGTCAATCGAACACCCTATAACTTTTGAGCCCGACACCCTGTACCAATAAGCCAGAATTACCCCAAACCCTAAACCCTAAATCCTAACCCCTAAACCTGAAACCCTAAGCCTTACTCCGTACCTTAAGGGCCCATGTACCCAAATAGTATATACTTTGGCCCCAAAGTACCCAAATAGGGACTACTTTAGGGCCAAAGTATATGCTATGTGGGTACGTGGACCCTTCCCTAAACCCTAAACCTCCGTACCTTTGAAAGGCCAAGGTACTCCGAGAGCACGGCAGAGGCATCCCGCAAGAAGCGACTGACGGCACAACTGTTTCGGGTTCCTTTAAGGTGGGTTGAGGGTTTAGGGTTTGATATTTAGGGTTTATGACTTATATAATAGGGCTTAAGGTTTATGGTTTAGGGAGTTAGGATTAGGGGGACGCTTGGTATATCCCCTCTCAATAAGTTTCCTTTTCAGAGAGCCAGAAGTAGGGTTCAGAAGGCTCCCCTTCGAGGGGTCTCCCTAATACTACCTAGGAGGTTGGTGGGACATGGAAGCTGTAGGCTTAGACAACAAGGTAGTCGTACGTATGAATACTTATGACCCCGGTTAAAGCAGTTCTAACCTGACTTACGAAGTCCCATGAAACCCTAAACCCTAAACCCTAAACCCTAAACCCTAAACCCAAACCTCCAAGTAGGGTTTGAGCGTTTTGGGATTTAGGCGTTGGAAAGGGAACTGGAAAGGTTCTACACGGATACTCTGAGTGATTTGGAAGTGCACCATATAGGTTTAGGGCTCCAGGCATCAGGCATAAGGGTTCATGTGCCCATCTGAGATAGGATATACTTGGCCTAAACCCCAAACCCTAAGCCCTAAACCCCTCGCCTAAGGTGCCCTTGCAGGCTTATGCCTATCTACATTCACACACGATGCAGCTACATTGCCGGGACCATTGAGGCTAAGAACTTTGCCTGTTTCAGGGTAGTCTGGGCGTCCAGGACGGATGTCTACGAAGAGTCCTGGCCGGGGCCCTCCATCCAGCTGCGTTTCAAGAGCGAGCGGAACTTCTCCGTGTCATGTGGTGCAGGACGCTCGCTCCGAAAGCTTCCTTCTCGGGCACACTCTGCGCACCGGTCTGCATCTCCAGGAGGGCAGCGACGTTACCTTTATAGCAAGAACCGAAAACCCTTAACCCGGGCCTCTTTCAAGAGAGCAAAGTACGCCGTGGCCATATCGATATGGCCTCTGAGCGCCGGGAATGTGCTGCTATACTGACTGATGATGTCAACTCCGAGCTCCAAGCGGTTTTGGAGCGCTTCGTATGCCGCCTGCAAGCCAGGTGTCCGCCCTGCGCTCTTAACCCGGTCCTCGGAGATTTTCCCCTCGAGTCGAAGGCGACCCAGCTTCTCTGTGGGTTTAGGGATGTGGCTAGAGTCCGGAGGGATAGGTGTAACTAACATCACCTCTGTTTCAAGGGTATGACATGTATGGTGTCTGCACTTCTGAATGTAGGCTTTGCAGGGTGCAGGAGGGTTTAGGGTCTATAGAACCGCAGCTCGCAACAAGAAGACACATCTTCGCCCATCAGCGCTCTTTAATCCTCGCATACAACAACCAACCCAATAAACACAACAACCAACAAAAGGTTGGGTTTAGGGTTTAGGGTTTAGGGTTTAGGGTTTAGGAAGCCTGAAACTTGAAACTAGCCTTATCACCAACTCTGGCAATTGCCCCCAACCTACATAGCGCTTGACACAGGTTATACAGCCCCTGTACACATCCCTGGGAATCGGTAGATAAAAAGTTTTAGAAGCCTATAAAGCCCTGTATAAAACCACCTGCAACCCTATCGAATCCCATTCAAAATCAGACAGCCGTACGCCCTAAACCCTTATAAATAGGAACCCCATAAGAGGGGCCCGTAGCATAGAAACCCCCTTAGGCACCCTGCCTGACATCCGCCTCGCCCCAGCAACCACGACTCTGGTTCGAGTCCTGCTGGCAGATGGCACAGCTCTGAGCTGATTAGGGTTAATGTAGGGGCCTTAATAATTAGAATCGGGGTTCCTCTAAGGGTTTCCATAAGGGATCTATAGGGTATAGGGTGAGGGGTTAGGGTTTAGGGTTTAGGGTTTAGGGTTTAGGGGCCTTAATAATTAGAATAGGGTTTTAGGGGCTCCTTATGATAACTATAGTACAATGTAGCCCAAATCCTATTCTAATTGTTAAGGCCCCTATAGAGTGAAGGGTTTCGGGGTTTAGGGTTTGGCACGGCCTTTCCAACCTTTTCAAGGTCCCTAACAGGGTTCTAGCAGGGCTACTAGCTGGGTTTAGTGCAGGGACCTTGATAATCGGAACAGTGGTTAGGGGAGAATTCGGGTAGGGCTATATAGTCACTGTGAAACGGAGATACTACTATACTGATTATTCCGACCGGGGTTTAGGGTTTAGGATTTATGGTTTCGGTTCTTAGGGTTTAGGCTTTAGGGTTTGGGCTTCGGTTCTTAGGGGTGTTGAGGTTGTGCAGTTACGTGTTACTGTAAAGATGTTGCTGACGAGCCCAAAAGGAACAGCTGTTTTCAACCAAGGACATCCGCAAAACAGAGCGGGCGGTTCTTTCACGTGGCCATGTGTAGTTATGTCGGGTACTGACTGTAGCCCATATGTCACAACAATAGCTAAGCCATCTACAAGTGAAGCTGTTCAGACTGTGTACAGGGGGCTTCAGCAACTACCCACAAGTTTGGACGTAATAGCCTAAACGACTAGGCGGGTCAAAACCTGCTATGCTGTAGCAGGTTTGGGGGCCACCGGTAGCGTCCAGAACCCTCGCACACGCACACCCAACGACAAAAACAACTTTTCTGGTTCTACAGGGCCGTGTTAATTAGCAGGGGGTACAGTATACGTATGTTGTGGTAATGTGGTATACTGGTTACGGAACTTAGGGAATAGACCGTTTTGAGGCCCCTGCCCAGAGCCAAAACAGCAGGGGTTTAAGTGGCCGAAACCATGCAGAGCATGGTAGTCGGCACCTAAAACCCTACTACGGTTGATGATAAAAATCCTGCAATACGCATAATAAGAAATATACTGATTATTCCCTTATTTTAGGGAATACAGGGGCTTTGTCAACCTGTGGCCCAAATGACCTACCCTAAGGTTCCATGTGGTATATTGTAAGACAGATGAGACACTTCCTGCGGTTGCATGGGGTTTTGGGTTTGTGCAACAGGCAGATGCATAATCCGATAACGCCAAAACCCCTAAGCCTCGAACACCAAAACCCTAAACTCTAACCCCGCCTAAACCCCTAAACCCTCATTAAAACCTAAAGCCCTGAACCTAAACCCTAAGTCCTAAAACCTAAAGTCCTAAACCCTAAATCCTAAACCCTAAGCCCTAAAACCTAAAGCCCTCAAACCTAAAGCCCCAAACCCGAAAGCCCTAAACCCTCAAGCCCTAAACCGCAAAGCAATGCCTGGTGCTCTGCGAGACGCAGCAGCCGGTCACGCTGCTTTACGTTGAGCACACGCTCAGGTGACTCGTTGATGGCGTCCACGATCCTTTAGCGCACGTTTAAGCATGGTTTGCTTTTCCTGGATGGTATGTTGCTGACGTCAGGTCTGAATTTATGAACTGTGTGGGAGATTCTGGTCATAGGAGCAATCGCGAGCAACAAAAACAGTGTTTTCGAGCTTACTTATCTCTCCGACTTGCCCTCTTCCTCTAGCTCTCGCCATCTGCCAGGTCGTCTTATACAAGACCAAACAGACATGCGTGTGCGTTTAATACTAACCTATACATGATGCTGTACGCAGATCTATCTAACTATCCGGCTATCAAAAATCAATCTATACCTCGTTCTACCCATTAATCTATCTATCTATCTGTCTATCTATCGGTACAGCTATCGACACATCTGTCTACCTATCTATCTGTCTTTATACCTGCCGATCTATCTATCTGTCTATCTCTCTATTTATCTATCTCTATAACTGTCTATCTACCTATCTATCTAGATATCTATCTACCTATCTCCCTATGTACCTATGTACCTATCTACCTATCATCGACCAAACTATCTAACAATCTATCTATCTATCTATATATATATATATGTGTGTGTGTGTGTATCTATATCTACCTGACTGTCTATCTATCAGTCTATCTAACTGTCTATCTATCTATCTATCTATCTGTCTGTCTGTCTGTCTGTCTATCCATCCATCCATCAATCCATTCATCCATCTATCAAACTATCTACACATGCGTATGTATATAAACTACATATATATATATATACATATAATATACAAATACATACCTGTATGTACATATATATATATGTATATACATATGTATGTATGTATGTATGTATGTATGTATGTATGTATGTACGTATCTAGGTATGTATGTATATATGTATGTATGTATGTATGTGTATATATATGTATATGTATGTATGTATGTATGTATGTATGTATGTATGTATGTATGTATGTATGTATGTATGTATGTATGTATGTATGTGTATATATATGTATGTATGAATGCATGTATGTAAGTATAGGGAAGAAAGAAACATACACGAACACAATCGTACAAGGGCTTACCGCGAAATTTGCTGGAGTGACGAGAAACAGCGGTCGAAGTCAGCACTTCATCTAGGGGCCATAATAATTAGAACAGGGCTTTGGGGTATAGTATACTATAGTTCTAATAAGGAGCCCCAAAATAATATAGCTAACTATTAACCCTAAGGGTCCATGTACCCACATAGTATATACATAGGCCCTAAAGTACCCAAAAAGGGACTACATTAAGTTCAAAGTATGTACTATTTGAGTACATGGATCCTTAGACTAAGGCCACTGTGTTAATTCCGTTGCAGCTTCATTTACGAATCCTCCCCAGGATGTGGCGTCCCGATCATGCAGGTTTAGGGTTTAGGGTTTCGGGCTCAGGGTTTAAGGGCTTGGGGTTTAGGGCTTAGGGTTTAGGGTTTGGGGTTTCGGGTTTTGGGCTTGGGGTTGTAATGGTCTGGCAATGTACAGTTTGCAGGGCTCGCATTCCACATATGCTTGGGAGGACGATGCAGAGACGAGATGCACGTGTTTATTTCCAAGTAGAGAAAGGAGCTGTAAACATACACCGAAACAGAAAAGAAAGTCGGGGAAATATCTCGTGTTGAGGGCTTGCCCAGCTCTTCTACGACCTTCTGTGGCTCTGTGGCTCTGTTGAACTCTAAGTTGCACCCTGACATGCCTCAACGTCTGAACCGAAACCCGACACCATTGCTTCGCCGAGCATCGTGTGAAGAGATATTCGTTGGTCCCGCGCTCTGTCCGCCACGCGTGTGAACTTCTCCCGCTCCGCTCGGATGACCTTGCTTTGGAGGATGCAGTACTCGCTTCTTGAAATTGTGGGCCCATTTTTAGCTCCTTGAGGGTTTCATGAAACCTCCACATAAACTCTGACAACAACTGAGATCAGGCAACTCACAGCATTCTCAGCATTCTCAGCATGGCAGTGATTGGTTGCTCTAATTCCTGGCATAGAAGCCCGAATTCGCAAATATCTGGGTACTTGGGTTTCTTTTGATCAAACCATGGCCTAAACATCCCAAGCAGCCGAAAAGACACTGCTTATAGACGCGACAACCCAAAGTAGGTAGGGATTGCATACTTGAAGCCCAGCCCAGGTAACTCTAGGTACCCCAAACCTTAAAACAAGTTCCTCGGGGTTTCGTATTTGAAACTAGTGCAATACACGCCCAAAGTTTACGCTAAACATTCATGCCCCGAAACTAGGTCCTTTAACGGAATCTTTACATAAAAGGAACTCTGCTCTAACTGTTAAGGTCCCTATACTAACTTCGCAAAATGCCCACACGACCTGACCACAGATGTTCCAACATGGGTGTTTTCGACAAGTAAGGGTTTAGAGTTGAAGGCTTTAAAGGTTTAGCGTTTGGGGTTTAGGGTTTAGGGTTTAGAAAGGTTTAGAGTGTGGGGGGTAGCGGTCCAGGGGTTTGGGTACCTGATTTGGGGATCCTTCAGCGTTCCTTCCAAAGTTTAGGGTTTAGGGGATTCAATTGATTGTTAATAGACTTCGGATTCGGAATACGATGATAGGGTCGCCTCTTTCTCAGAACTCCATCTGGTTTGGAGCATTGTGTGCAGCATGTGCGGCTTCCCATTATCGTACAGCGCATACCTGTGGATGCAGTACCCTACCGCAGGCTTTTAACCTATAACCAAGGAGTCCAAGAAAACTGTCGTTTGGGTTTTGCTGCCAGACGCAAAACCCTTAAGGTATACTTACCCAGCTCTTCTAGAATCCCTGACTTAGGGAATATACCTTGACTCATACTAGGGGCACTACTGAAATGTAAGGTACGTTCCCTGAATTGAGGGATACTGGAAGATGTGGGTATCGGAAGAAAACCTAAACCCTAAACCCCTCAACCCAAACCCCTAAACCCTAAACCCCTAAACCCAGAACCTCCAAACTCCTAAGGCTCCCACACTTAGAGCCCAGGATGCCACCAAGGTTTAGGGTTTAGGGTTTTGGGTTTTAGGGGTTAGTGTTTAGGGTTTAGGGGTTTAGGGCTTAGGGTTTGGGGCTTAGGGTTTAGGGTTTAGGGGTTTAGGGTTTAGTGAATCGGAAGAGCTTGCAAGCCAGAAGCCTTGTAAGGGCCGTTTGCCCAAAGTATGCCTTTGATGGGTTCCTGAAAAAACTCCTTCCAGGGTTTTAATTGTTAGGGTTGCGTTCACAAACCTCGAACTCCCAGGATGAGTTGTTGTTTTAAAGGGTTGCTTTCAATAATCCCTAAACCCTAAACCCTAAACCCTAATACCATTCTGAGTTTTCATAGGATGAGCCCGGGCACCGGAATCAGGAGGAGCCGGCCCGCTGCACAAACGGGCACTGCATAGATCAGGTAGGCGTGGTGGGTGGAGTACCGCGCCTCGGCAAGTTCTGGGGATATAGGGCTCAGAGTTTAGGGATTAGGGTTTATTTAGGGCATTGGGTTTAGGGTCGAGGTTTAAGGGGCAAGGGTTTATTTAGAGTCCTAAGTCCTAAATACCAGTGTGGGAGATACTTACCCAAACCACCTTAATGGTGATTCCAACTCCTACTACCTAGTATACAAACAAGATGATTTAGGGTTTAGGGTTTATAGGGTAACCTTACATTCTACTAGGCAGGTACTTAGGACCCTTTGGGTTGGCAAGCTCACCGGGTCGAGGGTTTAGTGATTAAGGGTTTAGGGTTTACGACGATTGCGGCTTTAGGGTTCCTGAACCCTGAAGCATAAACGGCCCTAAACCCCAAACCGTTCATACAGACATTAATATAAGGGCCTCAACAATTACAAACATTAGCTTGGGGTTCCGTATTATCATTATAGTATAATGGGCCCCCAAACCCTTTGATAATTATTAAGGCTCCTATATTAGGTTTAGGGGTTGGGGTTGATCTGAAGTCGGGGCAGGGGATCCTGAAATCTGGAGGCATTGCAGTTTAAGGTTTTGAGGTTGAGGGGTGAGGGGTTAGGGTTTAGGGTTTAGGGTCTGGGGCTTAGGGCTTAGGGGTTTAGGGTTTACTTGGAGGGTCGGGAGATTTAGTAAGTAGGCACTAAGTAGACTTATAAGTACCCTAAAAGGGACCCTAATTAATTGGGGTTATAGTACTTATAAGTCTATTAAATAACCATTTACTAAGTCCCCCGACCCTCCAAGTAGGGTTTAGGTAGAGGCCACGTTGCCAGTGTGACAAGTTGCTCTTTTTGCGCCCGACTCCCCACGGCTATCACTAAGGGTCCATGTTCCCTTATATAGGGTTCCCTTACAGGGTTCCTTCAAGGATACCATAAAGGGTTTAGGATGAAGGATATAAGGATCCATGTACTAGCATAGCAAATCATACTGTAGCCTTTAAAGTAGTATCTATATAGGTACCTTCGGGCCTAAGAGTATAGCATATTACTACATGCAACTTTAGGGTGTATGTCATACAGGAACCGGTAGTTAGTTCTACAGGTAACCGGGCTTCTAGTCCAAAAGGAGTTGGGGTTCAGGAGACTCATGGTTGAAGGTTCAGTGGGATTCAGGGTCTGGGCAAGAGGGTGCAAATGCCGAATGCCTGGCTCATCCTTGGCATGAGAACCTGAAGCGACCCAACCACATCACATCAACCCTTCACCCCCCAAACCCTACATGTTCAACTGTAGCCCCAACTGAGGCACACGGATATAGAATGAATACTCTGCGATGCAGAGCGAAAATCGCTTCGGAGATCCTAACCCCTGACAAACCTAATTCCCAAAACGCTAGATCCCTTATGGAACTGCTCCAGGCCCCTAGTAGAATCCAAAAGATCCCATAAGGGGATCATCTACTTTTGGGATCCGGGGGTCTGGGCAAGAGATCTGCAGGGCTTAACGGAGTTTACGGGTTTAGGGTTTAAGGTTTTTACGGGTTCAGGGCTTTAGGGGGGGGGGCTTGAGAGGCAGCAGTTTGAGGGTTTGGGTTTGAACTCTAAACCCTTACCCTAAGGGTCCTCGTACCCAAATAATACTTCCTTTGGTCTTAAAGTAGTCTCTATATAGGTACTTTAGGGCCAAAGTATATACTGTTTGGGTACATGGACCCTTAAAGTTAACCACGGACGCCAGAACGGCAAAATCTACCCAGAAGCCTGTGAGCTTTGAGACCGGTAGTGTACTGCCAGCTCGGTATGCCGACTTCCGGCTAATTAGAACCTTAATAGCTATACGTTTAAGCTTCATACAGGCTGAGGGTGTTGGGGTTTAGGGCTCACGGACATACGGGCCTTAATCAATGGAAAAGGGTTTTGTGGTATACTATACTGTATTTTTTGATAAAGAGCCTCATAAAATAAGATGGGTAACTCGTTAGGCTCCAATATTAGGGTTTTTGGGGATGTCTGTGGTGCTTGTGTGAGCTCATGATAGGCCGGGGATGGTGGGCTGGTGCTTACATGGCAGTCACTAGGGTGGGTTCAGGGTTTAAGGCTTAGGGTTTGAGGGTTTGTAGCCCAACACCTGCAGCCCTGTGCAACCGAAGCACCAGCAACAGCACTGTAATGATTGCCACGGAGGACATCAAGCCAAGCACAAAGGCCTGTGCACGTGCCCAAAGCTGCTGGCATAGGTACACTAAGGCAAGAGTTCGTTGTGCTCGGTGTCCATTTCAACAGCCATCAAAAACATGTATATAAATAAATGTGTATATATATATATATACAGGCTATAGGGTTCTATAAGTCCTATATCAAACCATGAAGGGGAACAACGATTAAAACCAATTCGCACCTAGGTATGCGGACCCTTACGGTGTTTTATTGCAAAGGCCACTGTGCAAGGGGCTCTTCTTATGTAAGAAGATCTACATTGCTGTTATTGTTCTGTCCAGGCTAGAGGTTTTCAGAAGACATAGGGTTTAGGGGCTTCATACTTACGGACTCACGGCCACTGTGTCAGCCGTCGTTCAAAACGTAAGAACCCAGCAACTCAATCAGGACCTGCCACAGGAAGCTGCCTCTTGCCAATCCCTCCCTCCCTCCCTCTCCCTCCCTCCCTCCCTCCCTCCCTCCCTAGGGAGGGAGGGA
>CAJNDV010023847.1:0-15295 GCA_905221635.1 Symbiodinium sp. CCMP2456
TATGTAGCTATGTAGGTATGTATGTATGTATGTATGTAGGTATGTATGTATGTATGTGTGTATGTATGTATGTATGTATGTATGTATGTATGTATGTATGTACGTATGTACATATGTACATACGTATGTATGTACGTACGTATGCGTGCATGCATACCTGGATACATTCACGTATGCATGCATTGCACGTATGCATGCATGGATGCCTGCATGCATGCATGCATGCAGGGATGCAGGGATGCATGGATGGATGGATGATGGAAGGATGGATGGATGTGCAGTATAAGTAAACATGAAAGTCGTTAGCTGGCTAACTGATCGACTGACGGACTGGCTCACTGGACGACTGTATTAACGAGCGAACGAAGGAAACAAGGACGGCCGGAATCACATGTCGAAAGGAGCGAAGGAACGAAGGAACGAGCGACCGAACTAAGTAAGTAACTAACTAACCGTCTAACTATCTAACTCACTCACTCACTCAGTCGCTCACTCACTCACTCACTCACTCACTCACTCACTAACTAAGGCACTAACGCACTAACTACTTAACTAACTAACTAGCTAGCTAGCTGACTAACTGACTAACTGACCACTGACTCACTGACTAACTGACTAACTAACTAACTAACTAACTCACTCACTCACTCACTCACTCACTAACTAACTAACTAACTAACTAACTAACTAACTAACTCAATACTTAACTAATACCAACCATCTATCTAACCAGCTAGCTAGCTAGCTGGCTTGCTCGCGTACTTATTTACGTATTCACGTACTGAAGCACCAACTAGCCGGCTAACCTGCCTAGCTAGCTACACTTGAGGCATGCATCGCTGCCTCTGTTTGTGCTTGCGTTCCAGCAGCCCTCCCAAGTTTCCAAGTTTGCGAGGTCGCTGTCAAGATGCACTCCGTTTCGCGTGCATGGATTGAATTGTAGGGCAATCCCCACGTGTACGTGTGCGAATGAGCATCCAGCAAGCTGGATCCTTCTAAGGCAAATTGCGCATCTGAGGAGCTATGTTTCACTTAGATAATGCACCCGCGGCCCAGTCAGGAGCACGTTCAACGTGCAGCATGGTAAGTCTTCTTTCCGACGCCTCATAGCACCTTGCTTACCTGGCTGGGAGTGCGATCTGTTTGCTCTCACGCTGTGCTGCCTCCATGTACAGCATCCTTGCACCAGCCTGCGCGTAGCTGCACGGCGATGCATGACGAAGTAGGATCTCTAGGAGAACTGCCGTTGAGGCACTCACTGGAAAATGTGAGCCTGTGCGCGGTTACAGTTATATAGGTTTAACTACTCAAGCCCAGTGGGGTGGTGAGGATCCTGCAGTGTGCTCAAAGCCGGTCACAAGTCCCACCTCTGAGCCCGCCAGATTTCAAGCCGGTCGCTCTTGCCCTACGGACTGTCCCCGGGTCCAGATAGTACGGTTAGGGTTTAGGTCTTCGGGTTTATGAAAGTACGAGGCTTGGGGTCTCGGGTCTTTTGCCACAGCATGTGCTGGCTCACAGATCACCGGGCCCCGTCATGGTGAAAACTCGGCGCGTCTACGTCGTCACATCTAACCCCGAGCGTGTGCCAGAGTTTCAAAAGCTGCTGCAACATTATGGGATTGAGGTGCTCCCAGCCAGCCCATACGGGTATCGGACGAAGAAGCATGGGCCGAAAGCACTGTTGCCCTTGGTCACGAAACTGCTGAGCCACAGCACGGAGAGTTTCTGGACCAAGTCGGTCATGTACGAGAGCGTGAAACTTCTGTGCCACGGGTCGTCCGAACATGCTGATGCCCCAGGCAGAGAATTCGTGGATGGTACCTTGGCAAAGCTGCAAGTGGCCTGTGATGCGTAGCGTAGCTGGTACCGCACGTATCAGCACTGCCATGCATAAGGATGCAAAACAAGCCCAATACTGTAGGGAAGACATCCACAACTGCTAGGCCGTTGCAAGAGTTTCCAGCAGCAGAAGCAGTGCTACAGCCCTGCTTCTGCACACTTAATTCTGAATCGAGTGGCTGGCCAGTTTTTTCACAAGCTATCCAAGGTGAGCGGGTGACAGTCAAGGCTAGCCTCAATGTTTGGTGCCATAAGACCGTAAAAAATGATGGAATGTCCAGCGGACCATGCGATCCTCAGGTCACTTGGGCGCAGTTTTGACTCATTCGCACAGTCTTCATAGTTTGGTCATGTCAGGCAGCATGCTTGGCCGGCATAGGGCTAGTTCCACTGAGTCTCGTATTGCTGCGCACAGGTGGAGCAGTTTGTCTATCGCTATGAGATGGACGCAAAGATCGACCTTTCTAAACGGCATGCTTCACAGCCCGATGTCTTCAACTGGGACGACGTCGTTGTTGATCCTTACAGTGGACTGTCTTATCACGAGAAGAAGCAGCTGGGTTTCAAAGTATCTCCAAGAGACATGATGCTATCCCAGTACTTACAGGACCACGTGCACTACCGAACACGTCGCGTCTGCCGCTACAATCCATTGGAAGCAAAACGAGCTGTCGAGTTTGGTGATGGATCGCTGGTTTCCCGGTTCTTCAGCAAGAATGAGCACCTCTTCGCATCATTCCCGGAGAAGCACGGCCTTTGTAATGTCTTCAAAAGCGTTCTCAACAGTGGGATATTTCTCCGTGCTGCAATCACGAGAAGGGAGTTTATCTACTGGCTCCCAGGATTGAATGCTGGTGTTCCTCTCGTGCCCAAGGTGGTCTGAATCTTTGAAACATGATAGATCATGTTTCACATGCCTGGTTTTGACACATGGGTAGTTTTCTAAATTAGGGTCCCTTTTTAGGTCCCCAATATAGTACGGCACCCTTGTAGAAAGGACCCTAAATGGGACCTCAATTTAGAGAACTACCCACATGGCTATCCTCCCTGACAGGACGATGCAATCCATGAGGCGACGTTTCAAGCACACGATCTGACGCATTTTTTGCTTCCGGACCTCCTGTTCACCGGTGAGCACACCAGCCTGAACAGGCGGCTGTACATCATCTATCGCATGCTGAGTGAAGCTATCACACTGGTCTTCGCTGACATGCTGTTTGTTGAAGCTCTCAGGCGTGGTGGTCTGGAGTACGACTGGACTAAGCGAAAGATTTGGCCTCTTTTCCGCGACTCTGGGCTGGATCCCTTCCCGGACACAGCTGAGCCACAGCGAACGCTGTCGGTTTTTCACGCACTTCTCGAAGCGAACGTTGCGTACTGTCTGCTTGGGGATGACACGAAGTACAGGGAGCTCATGTCCAATCACTTGGGCACTCCCGTTGCTGAAGTCCCCACTGCCTTACAAGATTTCAAGGACAAGTACATGCCTTTCTTCGTCGAGGACTTCCGTTGGACCTCGCAGAACTACGCGTGCATGGCCGAGAAGGCGTCCGAGATGAGTCGCTGGTGGCAGCTCGCCGCCCCGCTGCGCAGAATCCTGGGCCAGGAGGAGGCTGGACCAGGGGCATCTGGCCTGCAGCTCCCTGGGAGCAAGGAGCATCCTTGTGGCCATTTTAGTGTGAGTAGTATGAGTGTGGGTTCCGTTTTTTGGGTTTACTACTGTACATCCCAAGCTGGGAGAAATAGCATAAGCTCAGCAGAGCTTGGATCTTCCTCTGAACGCTTTGTCCGACTTTCCATGCCATGCCGGCTAAGGACCATCTCGGAGTTTGCAGACAAAGTCCGAGCAGCCGAGATGACGGATGGACGTGGTTTGGTCTGGGCAGCCTTTGAGGAAGTGTTCCGGTCCCGGGTTGCCCCAGTCTTCCTTGGTCCTGTGCATCTGGAAACTGAAGCTGAGTCGAACTAGCAGATTTTCTCTTGTCTGAAGCAGGGATAAGCAGCGCAAGCAGTACTCAGTGAGGTAGTGACATACATGACTAAGCATTGCTGCAGAGCAGTGAGTGGTATGCTGTCTATGTTGACAGATGGATAAGTGGAAGCTTATATACATACATACATACATACATACATACATACATACATACATACATACATACATACATACATACATACACACATACATACGCACATACGTACATACATACATACACTACATACATACATACATGCATACAGACATACATAGACATGCAGAGAGACACATACACACATGCATGCATACATACATAAACACATACATGCATGCATGCATACATACGTATGTGCATACGCACCGCCGTACATGCTACATATGTACTCATTTAGACATGTACATACGTACATACGTACGCAGATGCATTTTTACTGTTCGATATAGGTGATATTTCTTTGGTTGGAATAGCTCTATACGGCAACATGTAGTCACCATCAACTTAGGGGTAATTTATAGTAGGCACTAGCATGTACGAACAGGAAGCGCAACCACGCTAATTATGGCACAAGCTGTGTTCATATTGCGACATCCTGGTAATTAAGTACATCTCCATGTTTTCGAAGCAGTATAGCAGTACAGCATTTCCGCCCTAAGTTTTTCTCTGAGCCTTCAACCTTAACCTTTAAACTGTGCAATCAGGATCAAGCGAAGATGCTTTTCACAGCCTTTGGCCGCTACATGATGGGCCAATGCATCCTGCTGGCACGTTTCAGTTTCCTGCCAGAGTGACTTGTCTTTAGCTATAAATAAGATCATATAAGATCACTAGCTCTTATTATCATTTTTCGTTGAGCTTTCATCACCCTAAGATGATGTTATGTTTTTGTTTTTTGTTTCCGTCGTAGTGCCATTGTGATTATGACAGTGGAGGCTATCTTGTACTATCTTCATAATAGTCATCGTGATGGGCCTTTATAGTTATAAGTTACAGGTATTGTTGCTACCTGTGGTAAGGCCCCTTGTTCCCTGATGTATTCTGCTATGCAGAAATCTACCACCTTTCGTATGCCCCTTGTTTGTTGCGTGACGCAGGTCTCATCAGTGCCACGCTGAAATTCTGCGAGTGATGCAGGCAGCTAAAGAAGCTTGGCAACACACGGAGTTTGCAAGAGATTACATGAAGTGCCTCAGTTTGCTTCAGACTCCAAAATGCAAAGGATGCTGGGGGGCGGCTGGAACAGGAGGCCATGATGCGTCTGCGCCAGAACTTCGCAACGCGGCTTGTATCTGCGTGGTGTGCTGGTATCCTCCACCTGTCACTGTTACTGGTTCCTTAGTGCAGGTGTGTTGCAGGAAACGAAGCCTGAAAACATCCAAGGAGAGTTATGTCGACCTCCTCGTAGCGAGACAGCTGATCTCCGCGGACGACGCTCTCACCTTCAAGGCTTTGACGCGTTTCCCCGCAGAACCCTAATGTAGGGTCTACATAGTGGGATCTTTACCATGTTCCCGGAATGCACGAGTCATTCAAAGCAATCTTTACTGTACGGTTCTCAAGCATGGACCCTTCGTTGGTGAAGCCCGAAGCGCATTGGCCTTGCTTTACAGGAGGTCTGCCCGCTCTTCGATCCGTGCTTCGCATCCTACGACGAACCGTTGTCCCAGTATGAGCAGCTTCAGAGGGTGACTTGGCGCTAAGATTTCGTTTGCTCTTCCCTCCTCTGTTGTGCTCTGCTTAGGTGAGCCAGGAGATCTTGGGGGACTCGCTTGCAGACACATCCAAGCCCCTCACAAGCAGCCTTGGTGCCGAAAGTCAAGGCTGGGCACCCGCAGTGAGTGTGTAAAGTGGCGAACTGCCGTCAAGAGTTCAAGGGGGGAGCTTATTTCTGGCAGGCCGGGACCAAAAAGTGGAAGTAGACAAGGTGAAGAAATCAGAGCCGCTGACTCGAGGAGGCAAGTCTGATGCAACAGCGCAGGCAGCCTTTGCAGACGCAGAGTTGGTCATACTACTAATTTAGCAGGGTCTATTATCATTAATGCCAATATTTTTTAGTATTCATATTCGCATTCTTATTAATAACATTGGTATTCTTATGCTAGTCGCGAGTCATGAGTGTCAGACATTTCATAGCAGGGCTTTTCCCAGCAGGAGTCCGATATATATCCCCGGTGACAACAGTATCTATGTGTGTCTCTATACATATATGTATATACATATGTATATATATATATATTGAACATGTACATATATATGTATGCCCTTATGCATATATATATATATACACATGTATGTATGTATGTATGTATGTATGTATGTATGTATGTATGTATGTATGTATGTACGTATGCAAGCATGTATGTATACATATATATATATATACACATACGTATCATCTACATCTATCCCTTCCTGGCCATCGCACCAGGCTGGAATCCCCATGCTCAGAGCAAGGGCAAGAAGCTTCGCAGCACGGCAGCAGATTTCGGCATGGCAACAGTAACAGAGTTGTTCTCATCAGCATCATCAGCATCATACATCACTAGCATCATCTGAGACGGTGTAAAGCGAATCATGTGGGCTATTGTTGTAATTGAACCTGATACTTGTAATACATACGGCTACTACGAGTCTTACTCGATTTGCGTTTGCCAGAGTACTTCACCTACATATTTGCTGTCCTGGCTCTTGGCGCAATCAATGTGATAGTTTGTGTTGGTGGGTTCATGAACGACGAAGCAGCAACGTTGGTAGTGATCGGAGGAATCGAAACATACCAAAAAAACGCAGGTTTACGAAGTCCTGAGCGCACATAGCAAGTACTCTCAATGAAAAAGGCCGCGCAGATTGCAAAATCGAGAGTTGTAGTAAAATGAATCTATTGTACCAACAACAATGAATGGCAAGCACAGTGAGCACAATACCTGCATCATAGCATTCATTCTGGCTTAATGCTTGCATTTATGCTTGTTCATGAAGAGTGCCAGTGGCAATAATAGACATAGCCGGAATAACGGCCATTAGTACCAGTCGTTGTTGCTATTGTGTGTGGTATTCTGAGTATTCTAATCGTGCTTCTCTTACCCGTGTTGCTGATATGGGCAGTCTCAGCGATCCTTCTGATCCGTTCCTCTCCTCACGGCGCCTGCGGTGATTTTCACCGGTGTTGCTTTCGCTGCTTTTACCCTGGGCAAGGTATGTAGAGAGTGACACACGTAAAAGCTCAAGGGTCGACACCACTTCGACATCGCTGGGTTAGTCATGCTGCATGGCGCCTACATACTTGTCTGATGCTGTTGGTATAGGGGAGTTTCCGAAAATTAGGGGTACCTTATTTGGGGGTCCTTATAATAAGGATCCTACTATTTAGGGTACTATATTAGGGTCCCCTATTTTCGGAAACCCCCATAGAGGATCGGACCTCAAGTGGTTCTGTTCTGGCGAGGCTGGGTGCCGAAGCAGAAGTGAGTCCTGGCCGGGCTTTGGAGAGAAGTCTCCACCCCTAAACCCTAAACCCTAAACCCTAAACCCTGTTCCTGGCCGGGCTTTGGAGAGAAGTCTCCACCCTGTTGCCATGGAGCTTGGTCGAGACTGTACAGAAGCGGGGTACAGAAGCTGGGATCCATCCGCTGTACAGAAACCCTTGCACTGAAAAATGTTCGCTGCTGTTCAGTGCTCTTTGCTGAAGCATGTATAAACAAGGACCCAGAAAGACACAGGGATCGCATGGGTGAGCCCAGAAACCTTGAGTTTCGATTCCTTCTGTTTGTGTCACTTCGGCCCCAAAGGCTCTTGCACATGGCTGCTTGACGCGAGGGGGAATACTGTGAGAGAGGCCGCTACCAGTAGAGACTGGAGGCTCTAGACATGAACAGCCACGAGGTGCCCCCGCCTCCTAAGATGTCCCGAGTTGCATACGTGCCTCTCTTTTCCGCGGGCTCGAGCTGGAGCCTGGTAGGTAGGAGGAAGTGCAGGTGTCCTTGAAAGGACATGGTTGGGGCCTCAAGGTCCAGGGGGAAGTACAAACCGAGAGCCTTTCCGGAGTACCCTAAACCCTAAACCCTAAACCCTAAACCCTAAACCCTGAAGCTGAGGCCGCGGATCCATCAAAGAATGATCAGATCTGGAGATCTCTCTGTGAGAAGGAGATCAGATGGGTCGAGTCCTGTTCGTCATCACACAATTCTGGCTGGGAAAGGGTTGATCCGATGAAATACCCAGACCCCCAAAAGGATCTAAAAAATAGATCCCCTAATTAGGGACCCTAACTACTAAAGGGTACTTTATAGGAACCACCTTAGGGGATCTATTTTTTAGATCCTTTTGGGGGTCTGGGTAAGTGAGCCGAGCAGCAGGCTCGCTGCGGAGTAAGCTGTGCTTCATGTACGTTTCTCTCTCGCAGCTTTGAGGAGTTTCTGTCGTGGCAATCTCCAGAGAAGCTCTTGAAGCGCCTCGGATTTAACTACTACTGAAGGGTTGGTATAAATATGAGGGCTAGCTGTGGCTAGAACAGCGGCTGCCAGGTCCAGCGTCTTGTTTCATGTTCTGTTGAGTCTCATGGAAGCTTAAGGAGCCTGCAGATGCCTCTGAGCCCGCCGGAGGACAGCCATCAAACTGCGAGCTCAGTCAGGTTCATACCAAGATAGCTACCAAGCACAGTCAATACTGCAAGGCAGTAGTAAGGGTAGTAGCAACAGCAATGGTACGGTAGCATGGGCAGGGGCAGTACAAATAGTTGAAGTGGTCGAAGTACATGTGATGTGGCGTTCGAGGTGGTCGCTGTTGTCGTCGCAGTGGTCATCAGTTCTCAGTCGTCGGCGTCGTCGGCTGTCAGATTTCTGCTTCTTCTTCTTGTGCTTTATTGGTCCACCGTTGTCTTTGTGACTTGTTGGCTGTTGGCCGAGTGGTTGTGGGGTGGTGGTGGCATCATCATCAGCATCATCAGCATCATCAGCATCATCATCATCATCGTCGTCGTCATCATCAGCACCATCATCACAATCATCATCATCATCATCATCACCATCGCCATCAGTATTTTTAAAAACAATGCGGCAGCACTGCGCCCCGGCCGTGCCCGGACGCTACCCAAAACCAACAGCCGCCTATGGGCGCTCTTCAAACAATGAAAAGGCACGCACAAGTCAATCAACTAAAACGACGAACCCGTTGGGGTCTGCGACACTTTCTCACATTCATGGTGAAAAAGGAACGAACGTGTGAGAACACTGCATCCTGCAAAGTTTCGTCTTCGTACGCAAATTGCAGTACCAATAGGTTTCAGCATTTTCTAGCAACAAGCCTACAAAAACAAACGACAAACCCATCGCGGCGGCAATCTTTCCAGCTTCCTTGTTCTTGTTCTTGTTGCTCTGTTGCTGTTGCTGGTGCTGTTGCCGGTGCTGGTTTTGCTGTTGCCATTTTGCCGTTTTGCCGTTGCCGTTGCCGCCGCCGACCTAGTAGCCGTCGTGGTGCTTGTGGTGACGGCGTAGGAGTCGTCGTTGTTGTCATGGTCGCAGTTGCTATGTTTGTGTCGATTTTGCTGCATTTAATGTCGGTGTCGATTTCCAAGGTGCTGTCGTCAGTGTGGTTGTCGTCGCCGTCGGTTTCCATCATCATCAAGCTGGTTTCATGGTCCCTCGTGGCCCCTTGCAGGAAACCGGGCCTTTCTATCGAGTTCCGGTTCCCGGCGACGTCGCCGCACTCCCAGCTTCTGAAATCATTGCAAAACGAGGGCGAATGCACGGGCCCAGCGACAGCTGGACTTAAATCTGTTGAAAACCAGTGACAGAAAGACGTGTGCCCCAACAAGCGGTCCTCACACCGAAGGTGAAGGTAGTAAGGTGAGCTGAGAAGAAGACGCACAATTGGTAGGCCACACTGTGCGGCATCACAATTTCTGTTTTAATTGTATTGTGAAGGCGTAAGTGGCATCGTTGCGCAAACACGAGCATGACACAGCCTGGAGTACGCCCTTGTTTGAACTTGGGCGCGAAGATGAGCCAACCGGTCTGGCGATGCCTTAACCCAGGGAACATGCGTTGCAAAAGGTGGGGTGCGGGCAGGCCTCCGTTGTAACCTTCCCAGGGCAAGAGCAATGCAACCATGCAGCTACATTGTTTTTGTGATTATGGTGCTGTTTTCAACTGCTCTAGGCTTCCAGCGCTAGGGTAGTGTTGCTGGAAACACCTCGACTGCTGTCGCATTCTTGCTTGATGACAGCCTGTGCGAAGTTGTTTCGGGTATTGGCAAGTCATTCGCATCGGCGCCCCCGACGTTGCAGGTCACCATCTCTGGAATTCGGAGGCGACCAGAGCTCAATGGCTCGCGAGGGGAGGCCCAGCACATGCAATGCTTGGTGCAGCTCAATGCAACGCGAAGGGTTGATAGATGAATGGAAGCCTCTTTAGTTTGCCGATGTTACCCAGACGGACCAATCGATGTTGCACAGACGGGAGACGATGCGAAAGGGTATGGTGTGTCATCCAATCCACTGTGCAGATAATGAACGACACGCCAGACGAGTTTGGCCGCGTTACTGCCCGCAGCTAAGCTGTGCCGAGCCAGCGCTAAGCCTTACCTCTGGTTAGTAGGGAATGGAAGAATGGTAGTAATAGTAGTTATAAGTGTACCCCATTCCTCCATTCCCTACTAACCAAAGGTAAGAAGCTTGCTCGCTCGGGAAGCATCACTTCGCGAGTCATCTCACGGTGGGGGCGCGTTGAAAGGTCTGACTCGAGAGTGCTTCGGCAACCCTAAACTCCAAAGCCTATAAACCCTATGAGCCCTATAAACCCTATAAACCCTACAAGCCCTATAAGCCCTTTAAGCCCAAAAGCCCTAAAACCCTAATATTTACATCGACTGGGTGAGGTGAGCGTTTTCGGCGACGCTGCTGGGCGCCGGCCTTAGGCTGCTTTGAGCTGCTGCTCTTGCTGTCGGTTGCTGTGATATAGGTAGTTCTCTAAATTAGGGTCCCTTTTCGGGTCCTCAATATAGTACGGCACCCTTATAAATAGACCCTAAAAGGGACCCTAATTTAGAGAACTACTCATATCGTAACGCTTGCTTCTAGAAACTTGTTTTGAACGGCAGTCGCAGTTGTAGTGCATGCCGTCATGCTTGTTTATTGTTATCGCTATTCCCGTTGCTATGTTCGTGCTGCACCTGCTAGTTTCAACGATCGAGATCCTGCTGCAACTCTTGTAGTTTCATCGATGTGCGACTGTTGCGCTTTTTATTGCTGCCGTTCTATGTTGTTTTACGACAAAGTGAAAATGATGATGAACATAATGAAGCAAAAGATGATGATGAGGATGAGGATGAGGATGATGAGGATGACGGTGGAGGTGATGCTGATCATGATGTCTGCCGTGACCGTAGTCATAAAGAGTATCATGAAGCCCATGCAGGTTCTGAATCGTGATGGTGATGAAGATGGCGATGTGCTGCCATGGGGTGATCATGCATGCATCGGGGTGAATCCAGAGGCAGGAGGGCGTATCTGAGTTTGTTGCACGCACCGAGGGAGCGTCGGAGGACTGGCGCTGCAGAGGGGACGACTCTGCGTGGATGTAGGTTGTTCATTCCTGATCTTGAAAAGCCGTCGGGGTGCAACAGAGGCACATGTTTCTACCTACCTACCCGTCGATCTATCGACCTACGTAGCTAGAATCCAGCTGCCCATGTGTATATATGCAGCGCCTGTATGTACATTAATATTAATATTAATATATAAATATATATATATATATATATATATGTATGTATGTATGTATGTATATATATATATATGTACGTATAGTGCAGCGCATTATATATATATATATGTAAACACACACACACGCACTAAAAGTGAAATCGATGCTACGTAGTACTGCCAACACTAACCGCATTTTCTGTATAATCTTTCGGCAAAGCCTTGCTCAGGGGCCTACGAGCATCGTGACCACCATCATCATCATTATCTCCACCGGCATCATCACCACCATCATCATCATCACCACCACCATCGTCATCACCACCACCACCACAGACATCACCACCGCCATCATCATCATAATCATCATCATAATCATCACCATCATCGTCATTATCACCTTCGTTTATGAATCGTTGACATCATGGGTGTCATCATGATCTTCGTGGTCATCGGCACCACCACCACCACTACCACTCCCGCCACCACCACCACCATCACCACCACCACTGCCGAAGCCAGCAGCTGCACCGGGACAATGAGTATGGCCGTGAGGACCAGCATACCATGATCATCATCATCATCATCGTCATCATCATCGTCATCATCATCAGCAGCAAACTCATAGACGACATAATTTCGTTAAACCATCTTCGCATTAGACTCCAAATAAGAAAACAAGAGCAACAATCATAACAGTCGTGATTGTCATCTTCTGTGAATGCCGCCAGAACAACAAGAAGAACCAGCAGCGGGATAGAGATGCCCGACATCTGGCTGGGTCGAACTCTGCCCCAATCCATGTCGCAGAAGCCGCAACTGTTGCTTGAAGGATGAAGATTCAGCCCCACCGGCCGGGAGCCCGGATTCCGATCAGGTAACACTTTCTGAAACAAAGGATGTGTGGGTTCTCTGAATTAGGGTCCCTTCCACGGATTCGAGTACGACACTGACGTAGTTTTGGGGAGGACACCCAATACCCATTTACCTGTACATACAAAGCAATAGTAATGTGCAGTACTGTGTAATCACTGTGAGTAGCTACCGTGCCGCAGCACATGACAATACGTAAAGTTGCAAACGAAGCCGAGGTATGAGTGTTTAATTCCTCACAGCCTTTTTCTGCATGACCAGGGCGAGCAACCTGACACTGTCGACTTACGGAGAAGGGGTTTTGGGACGCAGGTGGCGGGCAACATAGGGTGCCGGGTTCTAGGGTTTGGGAGAAGGCGTGGCGGGCAGTACAGTAGGGTTTTGGGTTGAGACAAGTGTAAGGGTGTTTCCTTTGGGGGTTAAGCCCTTTTGGCCAATGCATTCGCCTTTTCATGTTGAGAAAATCGATGGCTTGCGGCTTTCGTTAATTCTACGCCCTTTTCTCCTGTGGGCTTTTTTGCCTTCTCTCCAGGCTGGTGCCTTGTTCTTCTGCGCCTGCGCTAGCATCAATGCGGCTCCAGGTGGCTTTGCTTGCAGCCTTTTGGCCGGTGCTTCGATAGCCGTGCATTTTGGGAGTCTTGTTCCTTGCGCTAGTGGCCTGGTGAGTACAGCAGTCACCCAGTCTTTATGATGTCCATATGTAACCTGCATCTGTGATAATGATTGCAGAGCTGCCCTGCCCGAGGACGATCGCAGCAGTATTCGTTCGCTTTCCCGGAGAGGCAACGACGGTTGAGCGATGTGAGCGTCGTCGTGGGCCTTTCCCTGTAGCCGGACATCTGTGTGGCATGTGGAAGGCAGCGCAGCCTCGCGGGGGAGCAGAGCGCTAAGCGCTGCCATCAGCTGCTCTGCCAACGCCAACAGCTCAGCAGCTCAAAGCTCTGCCCATTGGCGTCGGGCAGGTTGTTGGTTACTCTGAGTCCTCAAGTCCATGCTGCGCAAGGCCTTGTTAAACACAAGCGGCGGAGCCTGCAGGCCAGGGGTCACGCAGCAAGCGGCAGCCTTTTGATGCCTTTCTCGGAAGAATCACCACTGCCGGCACTGTGCAGGAATGCATAGACAATGGATCGTAGCCGTGCCTCCGCCTCAGAAGAGAGTCGTAATCGTGAAGCTAAGTTGTGGGCCTCTCACAGTCAGTCTGCACCACAAAGCACTGACGAGATGGCATGCGATCTTGCGATTCGATTGCTTGTCTCAATCTTCGCACCCATGCTTCTACAGCATCCCTGCACCGTAAACGTACATTGGGCATAGCCCTTGAAAGAATCTAGTTCATTGAGAGTACCGTCTTCGCTCTCTCTGTCTCTCCCTCTCTTGTGACCCTCTCCGGTGCAGCCTCGATGAAAGCCGATGTCGAAGGCGGAGGTGCTCTGGCAGGTTGTCGGCGGAGCTGCTAGCGGCGGAATCGTGGTCCGAAGTGGTGCATCCCTGACAACGCAGCAAGCCGATCTTCGCTTGGCCAACGGTGCCATCGTGCAGCAGTTGGAGGCAAAGTCGGTGCGAGGCTCAGGGCGACTGCGCTATGAGCTGGTCCGTGGGACTGGGCCTAGCACTGGATGGGTGAGCCTCTGCCTGCACGGAAAGGACTTGCTTAAGAGATGCAGCGCGGTGCCGGAGAGTAGCAAGGATGCAGGCACTGAGCAAGTGCTTGCAAAGCTCCAGAAAGATATCGTGGCGAGTGCACCGGCTTATTCGAGGCTTGCCTGCACGGTTTGTATGTGATAGATCGCACGTAAGCTGGACATGTGAGAGCCGACGAGTGGAGAAGCTAGTGTCACGGTTTTGAGTCACAGCTCCCAGAAATCTGCTCCGCCTTCTTGTAGTCAGGATGTCCCCGACGCCCATGCCATGGGTGCCTCAAGGCACAGCTGCAATAGTCAGTTCCACATGAAGAGGTTCATGTGAACGCTTTGTCCTTCAGGATCCTCTGGCTGCACAAGCTACAAGGGACTCTCGGCTGCAGGGCAGTGAGCTGTTTTTCCGACAGGGCAACAGTATGCAAGAGTGTGACTCAATAGACAGCGTCGGGATTGGATGTACGGACTGAGGACAGTGCCCGACAGCACAGGACATCGCAAAGGGCTAGTGAGTGACCGGTGAGATTCGGATAGAGATATGGAAACCTTCGGTTCATGTTGCGGGATTCGTGGCGAGGAGGAAGTCATCGTTCGTTGATAAGCCATGATAAGCCGCAACCCTAGTCGCTACTCGACCGAATCCCCAAACCCAGGATTCTTTGGGGCTACGACTCGGATTGGAGGTGTCGAGCTTCTCTAAGGCACAGCAGTGGCCTGTCCCCACATTATCCCACATTGAACTGCGCGTCAGGAAGCAGGTGCCTTTGAACTGTCGGAACGCCTCGTGCTTAGACGATCGGGTGCCGAACATGCACTGGATTTTGTGCCAAGACTCCTCGCTGATCCGTGGGAGTTTGGGATAAACCTGGCCCTTCCTGCGCTTGAACACGAAAGAAGCCTCAGAAACGCCCTTGCTCGCTCGTATAGATTGTGAGCCTGGCTGCTGCTTCGCAGGAAGCAGCTTGGGACGCAATGCACCTCGGATGCAACACGATAATCAGAGATTTTTCAGTTGCTGGTGTGTTGAATTGCCACACACCACGGTTTTTTGTGATCGTCAGCATGTTCTGCACAGCAGAGGATGCCACCATCCCCCGCCACAGCCCCCCCCACCACCAACCCTCAGCACCATCACCATCATCGCCACCGGCGGCGGCGGCGGCAGCAGCAGCAGCAGCAGCAGCAGCAGCAGCAGCAGCAGCAGCAGCAGCAGCAGCAGCAGCACCACCACCACCACCACCACCACCACCACCACCACCACCGCCACCATCATA